>DWQW01009308.1:0-13066 GCA_018249695.1 Heliconius erato demophoon
TTTTTTTTTTTTTTTTTTTTTTTTTTTTTTTTTTTTTTTTTTTTTGAGTTCCGCCGCCTCGACTCGCGGGGTGGCACACTGGCATTCGTTGGTTCTGGCGCTTGCGCCAGAACCAACGAATCCATACTACTAAAATTAAACAAAAATATATAAATGTTATATTTATTTCTTTACATTTTAGCATAGACCTATACAAGATTTTACTGTTCTTTGATAAGGCCACGTGTTATTCTTATTTATAGGTTAAATTTTACGAAATTTAACAGTGTCTGGCTGTCTCGGAAACGGCCCCATTCTACAGCCTTGCACAATCTCTTGTTCTTGTGACAGACTACAACCGAATGTCTCAGTTTAGTTATCTATTTACTAATATTATTATTTTATCATAATCTAAATGACTTTACACAGTAGAAACTAAGTAATGTAACATTACTTTAAATGTTACATGTTGAACTATACATTTATTATTATGAAGAAAATGCAATTAACAAAACGACAAACAATTTCTTTCTTTTTTTTTTATTATTCTATTCTTTATGATGTATCCCGCATATGGCAGGGTAGGCAGAGGGCACCTTGTATTAAGACACTCCATTTCCCACTTTCCGCCCAAATTTCGAAACATTGCGTGAATTATTGGCGGAACTCACTGAACTCAACGATGAGTCCGTTCTATCCCCAAATGGAATCGAACCCGCGACGCTCTGCCGTGACTTGACGGACTCCAATTTAATTTTCACTTAAAAATACCTATTTTCAACAGTTTTTCCTTAAAACTCTTTTTTAATACTAAAAACTGATAAAACGCTATCAAAAATGAATACGTAACGTGAATCATATTACACATAACATTAAAAAATACTGTAATTTAGTATTCTAAATGCGGAAAATCATATAGAAAAAAAAAATCACAATTATCATATACTACACAGTTCTGAGTAAATAGGTAACTTCCTCATTATATCTTGAATGAACACAAAATACCGGAAAGTAGGCAGTATCTTGCAATATAATCGGATAACGTGGTGTTCTTGGAAAATGTTGACTCCGCGCTATTTGCATTTCTCACTCGTACACGGTGCTATATGATGGCTTTTATTTCATTTTATATTGTTTAAATAGAAAAAGTATGTGTATATATCAAAATAAATGTTAAATAAAGATTAATGATTAATATGTTTAAGCCATTCATTTGACGTTATATTTCGAGAATTCGGCGTAAAGTGAGGAATAGAAGTATCGTCTCTTGGATTTTCCTTACTTCCTTAGTGTATGCCTAGTCCAACTTCACTTTCTTAATAGTTGGTCTATTTTTGTAAGGATTTGTTTCTTATTCTTCTGATTTTTTGATACTGGTCATACTTCTTACTCGTGCTTAATTTGAATATATTTACCAAATGCGAGTTTGTAGAAAAAAAAAATAAAAAAAAATAAAAAAAATTAAAAGAGTTTTTAATATAAAATTATAGAACACAACTCAACGCAAGTAAAATTTGACATATTGGCACAAATCTATAACGTTTCTTTTTCAATTTAATTTAATTTACCAACATAAATTAAGAGATCAAAAACTTATGTCTATGTGCTTAAAAACTATATAAAATTGCTATAGTGGAACCTTATTCGTTCTACTATTTATATTTTATATAAAAAATTGTTTTGCCATTTTTATTTCACTTTGATTTCAATAACACTCATTGCCATAAAGAAAAAAAAACAATCTGACATATCGACATTAAATACGTATAAAGTAAAAGCAGAGGCGGCAAAACTCAGCAAAAAGTAGTTTTATTTATATTCTATGAGTGTTATAAAGTTTTTTGCTTATAATAAAAATTAGCAAACAAAAATGGCAGAGAAAGCTGAGCAGGTTCGTTCGACGCCGCCCACGCGTCTTCCCGTTAAGGATACCCAGTACAATTACATATTCGCAATCGTCTTCTTTATTGCGAAACGTCTTGTAGCGGTAAATATTGAAATAAAAGTTACTTTAAAGTTCGAAGTTTCTTACAAATGTAAATGTAAATAAATATTTTAAACTTTAAAATATTTTACTTTGAAATAAAATTGAGGTCAGTCGTGGCGCTGAGGCACAAATGTTTGACTGTTAACAGACAGGTTGTGAGTTCGATTCTTACAGTAGAAAATGAAATATTTTAATTTCATTTATCAAGTATCGAGGCAAAGCGCAGCGTAGAGTTCTGCCAGTCAACACGCAAGCTGCTTCCAGAATTCGGCGTAAAATGGGGAACGCCAGTGTCTTAAAACTAGATTCCAAGGTTCCCTTTGCCTACCCTGCTGTGTGCGGGATACGGAGACATTTTACCTGTACATTTTTTCACTAATAAAAACTTTTACAAAAGCAAAATACGAAATAATAAAAAAATCTCAAACATATCCTAATAATAAGTATATTTTATAATGTTTCAGTCAAATAAAAAAACGTAGAACTAACCACAAATTTAAACGACAAAAAGGCATCGCCCTTGACGCGCTGCAGAGGTCAAGAGGTAATCGCTCTCTACAAACATTTCCCTTGTAATTGTTTGAATACGTCCAGTTGTGTTTTTACTAATAAATTGGACATAAATTTAAAGAATGGATATTTTATTGAAATTTTATTCACATACTAAGAAAATTAAACAATATAGTTTTTAAAACTTAAAAGTTTGATGATTTAGGAAATACTCTTTCTCATAGTTCCCTACACTCCAAGGAACATATAAACCAAATCCCGGTATTCGGCTGTTGTTGTCTCCCAGTAAGTCAGTACTGGAAGAGTTTTATATATGTATATACATTCTACAGACTCAAACGCGGCTTCGTTCGCTTATTCTTATTTTAATATTAGAGCCAAAGATTTTTTTAAAATATATATATTAAAGTTTCTTCGCTGTGGTGTTGAGGTTAAGCGCGGCGTTGAGTTCTGCCGCTCAACACGCAATGCCTCCAGAATTCGGCAGAAATGGGAGAACGGAGTGTCTTAACACTAAGTTCCCTCTGCCTACCCTGCTGTGTGCGGAATACACCGTGAAGCTGATTAAGTTTCCAATATCCTTCTTAATACCTCTTAGAATATGTGTACAAAGTTTCGTGATAATCAGTTAAGCAGTTTTGGCGTGAAAGCGTAACAAACAAACTTACATTCACACTTATAATATTAGCAAGATGTATAAATTACAGATAGGGGTCGAAACACGATCACACATATAAGCAATACTTGTGGTTTCATTTCCCTTTAGGGAATGACGACGTAGATACTTTCTTATTTTGGTTAGAAAACGTGCGTCGTTGGGTTCCGCCACTCTACCTTATCACTTTGTGGGCGGGAAGTACTTAAAAATAAAGATAAAAGAATCCATAGATAAGAAATTGTGTAGTATAAAGACAAAAAAACAACAGAAAAGATCACATTATTCTTTATTTTTGTTTGCATAAAGTATGTTAACGATGAGATTTTTTTTTAACATTGAAATAAAAATAACATTAGGAATAATATTTAAGCAATAATATAATTTTAAAATGATATTAACCTGATTAAAACGGCCACCCATTTTGTAAAATATTAAGAATTCAAGTAATCACCGAGAGGCGATGTAAACGGCCGAAGCTGCAACGTGGGTATTAAATCTACCAGATAGCAGAATGATAAGATATAACATACAAACAAGGTTTCACGCACAGTTTGGGATTGTCAACTATAATCTCTAAGTTTCATAAATAGATTATTATTAATAACCAAATAATCTATGCATATTTTATGGATAGGTATAGGCTGATAAGCTGTTTTTATGTCGTAAAAAAGAATTAACCTGGAAAATTCTATTTCCAGTAAAAAAATGCTGCAATATAAATACTAAATTTGAAAATTTTACTTATAATCACAACAAGATTAAATATATTAATCATTAATCGTATAAACAATTCATCAAGATATAAAAAAAATCATTGTTTTTTTACCACCATTAAGACGGTGTAAGCTATTGATAAAAAAAAATAGTTTATATGTCACATATTATTAAAATCTTATTTTATTTTGGGATGACTATTTTAAAAATGAAATGATACGAGAGCGTAATATAAGATTAAAATACTTAACAGAAGTAAGTTTCTTTTTAAAAAAAAAAACAATTAAATCAGCTTCACGCTGTATCGCACACAGCAGGGTAGGCAGAGGAAACCTAGTGTTAAGACACTCCGTTTCCCACTTTCCACCGAGTTCTGGAGGCATTGCGTGTTGAGTGGCGGAACTCGCCACGCTTTCGCACACCGCGATTTGCCTCGACCCAAGAGCAAAGAAATGAAAATATAAATGTAAATAAATATTTCATCTCCTAGAGTGGAGATCGAACCCACAACCAGTCGATTTTACAATCGCACTTTGTGCCCCTGCGACACAACGGGCGTCAAGTTTATTTTTTTGTATATTTATTTAATCTATCATTAAGTATTTATCGCTAATACCAGGAACTCGGTACTAGTTAGAATTGCAAAAATATTTATAAGATGATTTATTTATTTATTTTACCATATTATACTAGGTAAATCCCTTTCGAGGGCATTAATTATTATTACTTAATATTTTCATTTTTTTCTTTCTGGCAACAAGGCAAAAGCCCGGCGTTGAGTTACGCCACTCAACACGCAATGCCTATTGTTTGTTTTTAACATTGCATTTACTTGGTCTAAAGTCATCAACATTTTCATCTCAAAACGCCTTAGCGCCTTACCGCGAAGAACTGGACACCACATGTAAAGTTAAAAATAACATTTTCTTATTATAGATATTAATGGTATGTAAACAATTATCTAATTAGTATATATGATAAGGAAATTAGATATAATAATGAAGTAAAAAAGGGTACGGACCAAGTGGCTGTAGTGCTAATATTAATAAAAAAAAACCACGCAATGCCTTGAAAAATTCGGCGGAAAGTAAGGAACGGAGTGTCTTAACACTAGGTTCCCTCTGCCTACGCTGCTTTGTGTGGGATACAGCCTGAAGCTGTATTTTTGTACATAGCACTGATTTCGTCTCGCAGCATTTGTGTACCCACTTCCTACATTAAAAACATACGTCTGAAGGCCGAGCTGAAATAAAAACGAAAATGAAAAATTAATGTAAATTAAAAATAATTGAATCACCGGACAGTTTTCAGCTTCACCTTGACTTCATTATAGCCGTGTCGTAAACTAAGTATATCTATCGGACATTATGTATTTTAGATATGGGCTTATAGAAACTCCATTTAGATTAGTTAAGTTAATAGTGAAGGACTTAAGCATTGTTTAAATTGTAAAATATTATAAATGGGTGTTTATTGGTTGGTTGCATTCAAAAAGAAAAAAATTAAACGAATTTTAATTCATGATAAATTTAATTAAAAATTAAAAAATATTAGTAATATTCTCACATGAGGTACTTCTAGCCAAGATAGATTCAATTTTTTTCATTTTCTTTACTTCCTCACTATCCAATCCATTTTTAAATGAGTGGAAAGTGATATGTATTTGTACAACATAATTATACAAAGATAGTAAGAAAATTAATTCAATTTTAATTAAAAAAATATATATATCACCATAAAAAGATACCACTTATTACTTATTAAGATATTTCACTTACTTAACTTCCAGTAACGAAATAATTTGAAAGAAAAAATAATAATTTTAATTTGATCACTACAATAGCAGCTTCAATTCCATTCAATTACATTTTCGACGGTAACTACGGTTATTACCCAAATCGACTGCTGGGCGGGTGTCGTCAGGTTGAATGGCCGGGTCGTCCGCGCCATCATCATAATATGCGAGTATGTATGTAATGTATGTATGTATGTAGTAGGTAAGACATCACGGGACTGTTTAGACGACATTATTTTATAGAAATACTAGAGAGTTAAAGGCGGGTTCGCTTGCTTAAGCTTGTTTTTATATTATAGCCAAAGGATAATTTATTTTTCATAAAAGTTATCTTGTGTCCTTCCTTTTTTTTATCAGTATCACGCTGTATCCCGCACACAGCAAGGTAGGCAAAGGAAACTTAGTGTTAAGACACTCCCGTTCCCCACTTTCTGCCGAATTTTAGAGGCATTGCGTATTGAGTGGCAGATCTCAACGCTGCGCTTCACCTCGACACCAGAGCGAAGAAATGGAAATATAAATTTAAGTAAATATTTCATCTCCTCGAGTGGAGATCGAACCCACAACCAGTCGGTTTTACAGCCACACTTCGTGCCGCTGCGCCACGACTGGCCTTTAAGAATATATATAAAGTTTCATAATAATGAATCGGTTAAGCAGTGTTGGTGTGGAAGCATAACGAACAAACTTACGTTCACATTTATAATATTAATTTGAAGTATGAATTATGATACACGTACATTAATATTTTTAACTGTGTAAAATAAAAGGTAGTAACTAGTTTATTTTAACATACAGCACAAAATTTTGAATAAATATTACTTTTTAAATTTCAATGTAAATAAAAATAATAACAACCAGTCACATTTAATCGTTAAATTCGTCTTTCCTGTGACATTTGTTATTTTTAATTAACAAATAATATTCTCACGTACGTACTAAAAATATATAATGTACATATTATATAGGTACTTAAATAGACGTGAAAAGACTAAAAATATCTTGGTAAATTAAAAAAAAAATAGCTTCACGCTGTATCCCGCACACTTCAGGGTAGGCAGAGGGAACCTACTGTTAAGACACTCCGTTCCCCACTTTCTGCCGAATTCTGGAGGCATTGCGTGTTGAGTGGCAGAACTCAACGCCGCGAAAATAAAAAAAAAGGTTTATAGTTTTAAAAGTATTTGAAAAAATAAACTTATTTTTAATGTTATTCTTGAAATTTTATACAAATATTATAATTAGGTTTTTTTTTGCGTTTTAAAGTCAGTCACAAATGGATGGTTTTGCACGATTGTATGTAAAACAGCTACGTCCAACTCATATTGAAGTGTCAAAATTGACATTGTTCTTTGGACAATTGACGATAAATCTTGTCTGGCTTTTTATAGAGTTTCCTCTTTTAGCATCCTATAAAAAAATCGTATAAATTTAAATGCGATTTTATATATTTTAACTTTGTATTTCTTTCATTTATTGTATGATTCTACTGTTAATTATATATTATCCATTTTATAAAATACATATTTTTGTGAACATACGGTAGGTAAACAAAATAAAATATTTTTCAGTTACGAGCTAGTAACAGATTAATATAATTTTAGTATATATTTAAGGAATTCTATTACATAGTTCATCTACTTACATAGTTTTAAATTTATTACCAAAAACCATGTGTTCAAATGTTGTTTTTTTTTTGTTGTGTTTAATTAATAGGCTCAAAGTTCTCATGACACCATTACTAGCAAAACTGTACATACTAAGCCAAGAAAAATTTTACTAGAGCGTCACTAAATAAAAAATTACATTACTAATTTTATAAATAACACGAAACTAATAAGACGAAATAAGAAGTTCTATTTTTGGTTTAAAAATCCAGTAAAAAAAACACATACAACACAATAAACAACATAACATGATGAAGTCAAGAGTTCTAGATTTTTCTTTATATAATCATAATATTTTTATTATCTACTAAGAAACTGCTCAATTAAATTAAAATATTTAAATATTTCCATCAGTTGTTCGCAACCTATTTTCATTATTTTTTTTTAACCAAATAACCTTCTTCGTGTGTCCGCCGTATAACGTGATATTGGCGAAGCGATTAGTGCTTAACTAGCACGTTCGGAACGTCATAATGAAAGAACACAATAGAACAACTTATTTGTTAAAAAATAGAATTTTTTTTTTTGCTTCATTATAGTTACATTATTAATATTCCCTAGAGCCGGGTAGGCAGAGAGAACCTGGGAACCTGTTATGACGCTCCGTTTTAATTTAGAAACCTCCTTTCCCCCATTTTCCACCGAATTATAGGAGCGAACAAATGGAAAAATTAAATATTTCATTGCCTCAATTGAATCGAAATCGAACCCACAACTCACAACTGCCGTGTTTACCACACACACACACGCTTGTGTCCCTGCACCACAGCTGGATTCCACATAATAAAAAATATATTTTAATTATTAACGGAAACGAAAACTATATTGAATAAGTACTGTAATTAAAATTGACATAAAATATCAAATTAGAATATGAACATGGCTGTACGGTGCGGGCGCAGCCCTCGACAATGAGTGATGTCCCCCATTCTTTCCTCGAATATTTTCGGCGGAGTCATTGACTTCGACCATATACGATACAGGCGTATGGGTTTTGTTACTATTGCTTTTTATTGTAAGTCGTATCTTATTTTATTGTGGTTTTAAGATTTTCGAAGTAAGATATATTAAACATATTGTAACTTTTATAGTTGTTTTATATAGCAATTTTTATATTAATTTTGTCAAACTGTGAAGGCAGTATGCCAAGAAATTATTGTTATATACACATAATATACACATGTTATTTGTCTTCACGTTTAATCTATACTGATTGTTTAGTGTGGGCCAAAGATTGTGTTTTGTGTCGAGATATCCCGTTCTGTTCGAATCAAAGACATTTGTTGAATTGCGTAACTCAACACCGCGGTTCATTTTAGGAATAGCCAAATTTTTAGAGAGAGATTCATCCTTGTTTAGTGCCAACTCCGGTACCACTAGTATGCGCAACACCTCTAAATAGGTATCTATTTTTTCAGCATTAGACCGTCTCATCTCAGCAGAAGTGCCTTCCGAGCCGGTGGTAGCATTCTGAAGAACTGACACTACTGAAATAACTACGTAGTTTGACGATCCAAAAGTGCTTTTAATGGACTAATTAAAATAATATTTTGATTTTGGTTTTCAGAAAGCTAAATGCTTTCAGAATTCGACGGAAAGTGGGAAGTTAAGATACTTCTTTAGAACTGAGGGTCTTAACACCATATTCCTAGGTTCCCTCTGCCTACCTTGCTATGTGCGTGATACAACGTGAAGCTAAAATAACAGCTAGGTACTACATTTGTCATTGAAAAGTACAAAGACAAAAACTAACGTTCATTATAAGTAGCCATTTAATATTTTCTTAGTTTTTATTCAAATTAAAGTGGAACGCAACACGCTTACATTACAACAGTAGGTATAACTAATTGCAACATTTCTTTGTACCAAAAACGTAACGAACTAATCAAGCGGGTTACACACACACTCATATATATTATAACACGATTACTACACACACAAGACACACATGCGCACGCGCACGTATAAGTTTTCTTTGTCTTTGAACAAAGAAAGATTCTTCGCTGATACGGACGCGACTGAATAAAGGAAATCTTTTTCTAACGGAAAATCGTTTTTTTAGTATTGCCTCGTTTTTCATTATATTTATTAATTTATATTTTTATTGTTTTAAGCGTGCTGTTCAATGTTAAAAAATTAGCTTCACGCTGTATCCCGCACACAGCAGGGTAGGCAGAGGGAACCTAGTGTTAACACTCCGTTCCCCACTTTCTGCCGAATTCTGGAGGCATTGCGTGGAGCGGCAGAACTCAACGCCGCGCCTCGACACCAGAGCGAAGAAATGGAAATATACATTTAAGTAAATATTTCGTCTTCTCGAGTGGGGATTGAATCCACAACCAGTCGATTTTACAGTCACACATTGTGCCCCTGCGCCACGAATGGCCTGGCCGGTTGTTCAATGTTAATGTAAATAAATAAATTTTGCAGTGAAAATACTTATGAAATATATTATTTTGGTGGAGGTTATTATAGTTTAAGCATTTGTTAACCCATTTTTTAGTACATTTGTATGAGGCCAGTCGAAGCATATGTTAAATGTGTAAACGTCACATATTCTGGGTTTGATTCCCACTCGCGGAATGGTTTCACCACTAAGTATGCAATGCCTCCAGAATTCGGCAGAAAGTGGGCAACGGAAGTTGCTTGTTCTTATTAGAAACGGCTAAAAAAAAATACATAAAAAATGTCTGAGTGTTGATAAAAAATGATTTTTTTAAACTTTTATTGCCTTCTTCTGGTAAAGAAAAAAACTGCAGCGTTGAATTATGCTATTCAAAACGGAATGCAGGAAACTGAGAATGTTAATACTAGGTTATCTCATTTCGTTATCCTGCTATATGCGGGATACAGCGTGAAACGAAAACATAATATTTATTTGTACTTTATTGTGGCTGTAAAATCGCGAATTTTTAAGAAAATAATAGTTTATAAGTTGATAAATTAGCCGCACAAAGCTCGCAGTAAATCTATTTATAAAGTAAATTATCAATTGTTTGTAACACAGTGTCAAGGACAAAGCGGGTGCTGGACATTAATTTGATATTTTTAACGTTAGTTTAAGAGAATGAATTATTGTTGTTGTAATCTAGTTATTATTTTTTTATTAGTATAAAATATTAATAATAATAAATAATATATAGAGAAAACTAATGTAATGCTTACAGGTAGAAAAATACAAACACACTGATATAAAGCAAGGAAAGCTGACCTTATCAGATTTATTGAATCTGAATACATAGTTAAAAAAAAATAAAAAAAATCTAAATGTTTACTACTTTTTAAAAACAGTTTTTAGGATTTCGTACCTTTTAAGAAACAAGGAACCCTTATAAGATCACTTTTTGTCAGTCCGTCTGTCTGTCTGTCAAGATCCCGCGCCTCCTGGAAAACGACCTGGAAAAAGAAAGAGCTCGAGACCTGCAATTTTTGTACGGAACACTAGCTTCGTGAAGTAGAAATAATTAAAAAAACAATAAATGCAGTTCAATATAACAGAAGGCTATAGGCCTTCTTCGATAAATGGACTAACCAACACAATTTTTTTTTTATTTGAAGCAGTAGTTCCCGAGATTAGCGTGTTCAATCAAAAAAACTATAACATTAAGTATATAAGTATGAAAGGATAAAAGAAATTTAAGGATTTCATTGTGTCGTCATATACGTCATACATATATGCACAAGTATTTTTAAATTTGATTTAATTTTGGATTTACAGTTTACACAACAAAATAGTTAATAAATAAATGATATTATATTTCTATTCTCAAGTTATCCGTGACAGATAAGCATTAGTTACTATACCAGTAATATTTACTATTGGTCGGTAGCCTTTCACTCGACTTCGCTAGGACTCTAGTTTTTATCTGTTATAGCATTTTGTTACGACTTTACAACTAGACCATTTTTCTAATATCAATTTTTTGTGATTTTTACAAAAAAAAATATATTTATATCTTTTTTTTATTTCGCCTTATCTCTCGAAAATAAAAACTTACTCCAATTACTCCCCGTCGATTCCATTTTAGGTGACTGCAACCAACGCTTGCAACGCAAATGTTGTATCAGGAAATAATGCTTATAAATATTTATATATGAACTGTTTATATGTGAACTATTTATAAATGAATAATATCAATTCATTGATCGAAAAATGTACCTACAGACCTTTCTTACTTTTCCACTATATGTTTCACATAACTATAACTTACAGTAGTCTATTTTTTTCTTAGCTTCACACCTTGTCCCGCATGTATCAGGGTAGGAAGACGGAGTCTTACGTTAAAACACTCCGCTCTCCACTTTCCGCCAAATTCTGGAGAAATTGCGTGTTAAGAGGCGGAGTTCAACGCTGCACTTTGCCTTGACACTAAAGTGAAGAAGTGAAAAAATGAAAACATTAAATATTCCTCAAGTGGGTATCAAACTTACAACCTGTTATGTTTACACTCACACGCTTATGCTACTGCGCCACGACTTTCCTTCAGAAAATAAAATTTTGTTAAAATTTAAATAAAAATATCAATTCATTGATCAAGAAATAAACCTACCATCACTTAGACCTTACTTACTTTTCCACAGTGTGTTTAACATAACTGTCAGTTGTCTATATCTTTGCATTTAAACATTAAGTATAGGTATTGATAGCTTGGCGATACTAAAACGTGTAAACAATGAAAGAAAGTGTGTCAGCCGCGCAGGAGTCGCTTTCCGTGATTGCGTTGCGTTGTGAAACCCGTAGAAAGTCGAGGTTTACTGGTAAAACCCAAAATTGTTTGCTGGAAAATATATTATTGCTTTGTTTTTTCCTTTAACATTTAGTATTTTATATATTTCGTTTTTATTATTTATTTAAATGCATATATAAAATTTTCTAAATATTTTTTCAGGTTTTGCTTTAGCTTGAAATAAATAATTCAACTGGCTACTATTTTCTTTTAGTTCGATCAATGTCCTAGATCGGCGAGGAGACAGGTGCGTTGACTCGTGCTTTGTGCTAATTATATTTTATCTTTTAGTTTTTTATCTAGTGATATTATTATAGATACTATTCTTTTACAATAAAATCATTTAAATATTTTTGTTTAATTTTTACAAGTTTTTATTTGTCTTGCCGTGTAAATATTTGTTGTTAGTGTATGTAAAATCTTGCAAGCTTAATTTGACCCACTTCTCAGTGTCCGTCTGAGCTGAAATTTGAAGTCTTCATTTCTAATGACGATGGAATTAAATATAATCAATATTGTTGTTAATTATAAAATGGCGCACTACAAATTTTTGTAAAGTCCACCCTAATATGGGTATGAAATAAATCGACTCGATACACAATAAAAATGTAGAAAGTATGTTCTTAACATGTTTTTTTTATTAATATTATATTAAATATATGACTATAGTATTACAAACATATATGTTGTAAATATAATTAACAAAGATATAATTAATATTAATAGTTATAATGATTTTAAACAAGTAATTAAACAAACAAATATGCCTGTTTCCTTGATTTCTCAAAACTAATTATGATATTTATCTACCGGATTTTCCCCACAACAAATATAATTAAGGTTACTTACTTAAACGTTTATTAACTAATGTAAGGTTAAACAGTTATATTTCGTAACACACAGAGTCCATAAGTGTGCCGTTACATAATCTATTTATACGGTGAGCGACATCAGAATGGTTGTAATGAATCTCAAAGATTTATTTTATCGGTAACTGCGCGTGCGGTGCTGGATGCGCGCCAATTGATT
>DWQW01009309.1:0-13066 GCA_018249695.1 Heliconius erato demophoon
TGACTGTGTGATGTGTTGTTGTAGGCGTCTCCGTCGTAGAAGTAGTTTCTAATTCTGTTGTTTCTGTTGTAGGTTCGGCTGTTGTTGTTGCTACTATAGTTGTAACTGGAATCTTACTAGGTTCTGTAGTGCTTTCAAAGGCAAGCGTTTCTCTGTCTGTAGCTTTAAGCGGTTTTTCGGCTTTAATAGTAGTTTTAATGGTGGGTACTTCGGTTGTATAGCGATTAGTGTCTTCCTTGTCGTCTTTGTTTTCAGTTTTTTCAATCGTTATATTTTGTTTTAAAAGTTTTTCTGTTGTGTGCTTGATATTTACCATATTTTCCGTTACATCTTTCGTTTTACTTTTTGTAGTTGTCGCATATTGATCAGTGGTTCTCGTCATTGAATTGTCTATTTTTTCTAAGTAATCGGATATATTGTTAAGTAAACTGCTTATAATCAGATCAAATTGATTGTTTTTCGTTTTAAGCATAAGATTTCCAGTAATTTGGGAACAAACTGTTATACAGCTCATCTCATCCTGGAAAACATTTTTTGGTAGTGGACATCCGCCCCATATTATAGGAATGCAACTTTTTAGAATCGTATTGTATACGAAGACTTTAGAAAGTTTGTCACTGCAACGTTTCACGTGAACGGGCTTGTATAAGCATATTTCTAAAAATAAATAAAAAAATGTTATATCAAAATTGTGGGAAAATTTATGGTATGTAAATGGTAAGTTATCTAAATCGATGGAAAGTGGCCTAAGAAATTATTTATCAAATCATAAAATTTTTTTTTAGGTTCACGCTGTATTCTTCATTAGAAGGTCCGGATATATATGGATAATAGGGTAACTTGTACAAACGGGACGTTCCCTACTTTCCACCTTAGACCTGTCTTGTTACATATACGAAGAAATAATATGCTTATTCATTCCTATGGAAATCGAACCGCCGTTGCTGTTCCAGTCAGATGCTGTGCCACTGCGCCACTACAGACTCAAAATGTAACGGACGCGTAAAAACGATGTGTATCTTCTATTATCATTTTCTTTAAGATAAATAGCAAATTTCGATAAATTTCTCATATTATGTTTAGACCAACCGTTAACAGCCCCTCTGATAGGCATATAATCTGCATCATTTGTATCAATAAATATACAGATATTTGTACATTCCTCTTCGGTTTCAAACTTATTTAACGTCGGACACCCTCTCCAAGTCTCTATTTCGCATCGAGAACCTGGCTTATAATAAGAGAATACTCTCTGCGGTGGTAGGTTACAGTCACTGCGGTTAAAATTTTCAAGGCAGTAACTTGGTGGTGCTGAAATATCATTATGAACTCTAATTAAACGTTTAATTATTGTTGTAAGCTAAGTTGCTTTATTATATGTTTTTTTTAGATTTGACATTATATGACACTTTAATTATCATTTTAATAATTTCAAAAATATTATAACTATTATATTTTTTTTTATTTTATTCCATTTACGTTTGTACCAAACTTCAAACTTACTCGCATAATTTTTTTCAGAAAAATTCACTAAAAACACTAAGCTTATTTTAAAATAAAAATGCATAATATTGTTTAAAATTATCAAAATACAATGTGTTTTTGTGTCACATACCTACATAATGAACGCTGAGAAACTAATTATGCATAATTACAGTTTTATGTTCGTATTTCTTATTTGAGTTAATAACTTTTTTAATTGTCTCGACTTTACGAGTCACGACTAAGTGCAGATTCTCTTTCTTTTAGTTTCACGCTGTTTTCCCTATATAAGCAGGGTAGATAGAGAGAATCTAATGTTAAGACACTCCGTTTCTAAATGTAGCGGGTTGAGTGACCAAAAATCAGCGTTTTGTCTACCAGGGCTTAGAAATTAAAATATTATTTATCATTCCCCGAGTGAAGATTGAACCCACAACCATCGCGTTTACATATCAGGCGCTGGCGGCACACAGCAAAACGTCTAACACTTTCTGTCCAAATTCGACTACTTTATATAATATTTTTGAAAAGAAATACCATTTTTTTTTTATTTTAAATATTTTGTAATTTTTATAAAAGAAGAATGATACACATGTGCATTTTCCTAGCACATATGAGTATATGGTGCCCAGATATGGTTCTAAACGAATTCACAGAAATCCGACCTCAAAGTTTACAAGCGTACGTGGGTTCTTGTACAAAAACCGCTACCGGACGCTAAGGCCACTATTGCCTGGGCACAGCACACCAAAGTGGCCTGGGCACAACACAACAAAATGGGTCTTAACCGAACACGTCGGTTCGTCGCATACCTGAAGAGTCTTGGGTGAAAAACCCAATCGATTTGACCCAAATCCTTAATGAAAAATTGGCAGACCATAAACGAGATAGCGCGAAATACTAATGCAAGTTAAGAAATGGCTTTGTCCAAAAATGAGACTGTACACGGTAGTATAATAATAATAAATATAATTTAGTTGATATTATGTAAGGTAATAATGCGCTTAAAATGAGTTGGATCACAAAATTGTTTCTAGTAAAGACCACGCGGGTGAGGTCTCAGTTTAAAGCCTTGTCCAATATTATTTTTAACTGGTTTTTAATATGCTATCAAAATTATCACAACTAATATGTAAAATAATGTTTCAATACCATAAAATAACTGTCGTTATATATAATATTATGTGAGTTCATTAGCATTTAACAACATTGTAACGTCTGTCTAATGTAGGTAAGACTACGCTACAAAGTTTAAAATTATTTTTTTTAAGGTTCCGTACCTTTTCAGGAAAAAAGAATCTCTTATAAGATCACTTTGTTGTCCGTCTTTCCATCTGTCCATCTGAGTATCTATCTATCCATCAGTCTGTCAAGAGCCTTTATCTCAGGAACGCTTGGACATATTGAGTTAATAGTGAGATCTATGGTCAAAATTAATAGGGTACTTTCGGTTGATCTGTAATTATTAAATTTGGCAGGTAGCATCTACTAGTTCAGAAAAAAATGAAGACTGAAAACTACATTTGTGGTGAAATTCTAAAAAATAGCTTTAAAAGGGAGGCAAAATTTGGTATTAAAGCCACTAGTTGTGAGATATCAGATGAAAGGGCTCTGGCTAAGCGTAACTTGAATTTCAGAAAAGACTTGAGAACTCCAATTTTTGTGACCGGAACCCTTGGTGGGTGAGCCCTACTTGCACTTGTCCGATTTTTATTATGATTGAAATTACTATTATATATTCTGTGGTAAATGAGGCAACTCTACGCCGACAACGCTAGGTTCTTTCGCTCGCTGGCTCGGTTTGTGGGAAAAAAAGTGAAGCTATAGTATAGTAGGAAACCACGTCAAGCTAATAACAAGCCGCTACAATATTCATAGATACTCCAGAGACTAAAATTTTCTTCGTTTCAATGTTCATCTTCATAGGGCAGCTGACGATATTAAATTTTGTCTGATTAAAACCGACTGATTGACTGACACTACTGCTGCTACTGTCCTTTTTAAGTATTATATATAAATACAATATAGGCTTTTATAGGATTTTTTTGTCCTATATGGAACAACTTCGTTTTCTATTGTTATGACATCATATACCTACTTATTATAGTTATAACTTATAACTAAAATATTATGTAAAAAAATAAAAATAGGAGAAATAAAAAAAGGAACATGCATCGACCGGGAATCGAACCCGGGCCGCCCGCGTGGCAGGCGAGCATTCTACCACTGAACCATCGATGCTGATGTACAATTTAAGAAATTTTATAAATATAATCAAATATTTATTCAAAATATAAATATCATAAAGTAATAAAATAATGTTAAGAAACAATCTTTTGCTAAGATACTTATTTCATTTAATACTACATGTTGATAAGTGTTAAATACACTTTACTTATTTATGATAATATTATTGTAATTTACTTATAGCTTTTATGTTTCGTAAAACAATTTTTATTTTGATTATAGCTTTTTTATGGTAAAAGATAGTAAATATGTTTATAAATAAAAAAAAACATTATTTTTTGTTAGCAGCACCATCTAGCGTAATAATAAAACTAAGACATGTAATTTTCAAATCGAAAACTTTTCAAGTATCAATGACAGATGGCGCCTTATTAAAATACACTAGTTATTAATACTGTATTATAATAGATGGCGCTGTATTATTATGATGTTATAGAAATAAAAAGAAACGTGGTCTCATAGTCGTTTACTTAAAATAACGATTTTTACAAATTATGCTTAAATAAATATTAAATTAAACAATAACAATTAAATTCGTCCTCTGCTCGTGTCCTTGTCGCATTGAGATCTGTGCGTGAAATGCTTTACCAAATTTGTAACATACAATTAGAAATTTATAATATTTTTTTTTTTTTAGTTTATGGATGGAATAAAGGTAACCTATAGAATATGGCGAATAATGCAAAATATTACTGCAAATTTATTGCATTTAGTAAAAAGGTGATATAACAAAATCTTTTTATACAACAGAGCGATATTAATAAACAATATTAATAAAAGCGTTTCCCATATCGCAGAGTAATTGAGTTGCGGGTCTCAACGTCGGACAAGAAACAAATGATTATTATATTCTCTAAAAATTTTAAACACTCCCTTATTATACAATACAGTACAAAACTTTTATATCTTTGGTAAAGCATTTTTCATATAAGTAATTATTATTTAATAGACGCCTTAGAGTCAGATTTGGTTCTTGTCACAATTTCTTCAGGTGGTTTAGATACGTCCTTCTCTTGCTTTTTACATTGCAATATTATTAATAAGCCCAGTGCTGATATTAAAAGCTGAAACATTTTTTTTTATATTAATAATATCGTGTTGAGTTCCACAGTAAGTAAGGTAGGTAGAAGGAAGCGCGTCTTAACTACGTGTTTAATTATTGATTTCAATGTATTTTTTTATAGATTTTTGAAAAATATTTCACTTGTAAGGCTTCCAAAAGGCGCGGGTTCAAATCTCGTTACGTTAAAATTTGTTATATGTGTTATTTTATTTATTATATGTATTATTTTATATTGTATTGTATTATGTTATGTATTATGTTATGTATTGTGTATGTATAATAAATTAATGTATAATCATTTATTTATTTATTATTTAATAGACGCCTAAGAATCAGATTTGGTTCTTGTCACAATTTTTTCTGGTGGCTTAGATATATCTTTGTCTTGATTTTTAAGAAGATAAGCCCAGTGCTGATATTTTTTTTATTATTATTATATATTTGAGGCCAATGGTGGCACAGAGGCTACAAAGTGCGACTGTAAAACCGACTGGTTGTGGGTTCAATTCCAGTAGAGGGGATGAAATATTTACTTAAATGTATATTTCCATTACTTTGGTCTGGTGTCGAGACAAACCGCGGCGTTGAGCTCTGCCACTCAACACGCAATACCTCCAGAATCCAGCGAGCTAGCAGAAAGTAGGGAACGGAGTGTCTTAACACTAGGTTCCCTCTGCCTACCCTACTGAGTGCGGGATACAGCAAGAAGCTAATTTATTTATTTATTTCTTATATATTATATTGTTATTGCTATTTATATTATTATTATTATTTTATTAATTCATTCATATTTACCTCCACAAGAATCGACACTGTAACAACTGCTATAACGGAACTACTAGTTTGTCTATGTATTTCCATCACTGAGTTTTTACAGCCAACCTCATAATACTCTCTCCTAGCCTTGCAGTTCTGCCGTTCTCTTTCCTGAACTAGCTCTGATCGGTCCAGGTCGCAAGATGGACAACAGGATATGGGCACGTCGGGGGCGAAAACGATGGGTATATTGGGATTGTTGTAATCTGTAGGACCGTATACACCGCAACATTGTATCTGCAAATATTGAGAATAAAATTAAAAATTTAATCAATTTCACGCTGTATCTCGCATACAGCAGGGTAGGCAAATGGTATAAAGTGTCAAGACACTCCGTTCGAAGGTTTTCGCCGATTTTTATGAGGTATTACTACGACAGAATTCAACTCCGGGTTTTTGCCTTGGTGCCAGAGCGAAAAAAATGAAAATAATAATTTAATCGAATGGGGATCGAACCGTTACAGTCATATCCTTGTGCGCCACGACAGCCTCAATAATAATATATAATAAAAAAAATAAGAAATATCAATAACTTATCACATATAGCAGTTGCAGTAGTTAAAACAGGTGGATCTAGCATTAAAGCACCCTGTGCATCACATTTATTTGATTTTAGGGTCATTGTATATTATGCGGAACTCAACAACACAGTTTCTCTTATAAGATTGTAAAAATTATAATAATTTATATTTTCCTTAGGGTCGTTTGTACCCAAAACTATCGTGTACAACCAGATGATTCTCTACGTCTACTGCACCACAGTCTTTTGTAATAAGTGTTTTTTTTATCGATTTTATTTAAATTAAGTAACATCTCTGGTAACCAGACGACGCTCAGCATTGAGTTCCGCCACTAGAGCGTAATGTATCCAAATAAGGCGATAAGTGGGCAACGTTCCTCTACCAGGTTCCCTCGGCCTACCCTGCTATATACAGGAAAAAGCGTAATGTGAATAATAATAATAAAATTGAGGTTTTATATTAAAAGTTATTCCATACATCATATTGTAGGGTGGCCCACAGTTTCACATGTCGTGGATCATTGCTTTGAGACAACTGGAACGACTCTGAGAGAGACCGGCTGAGCTTCATTTCGTCGTCCACAGTGTTTCGTACGGCCACAATAAGTATTATAGCTTGTAGTATGGCCAGGATGACTAGTGACACCGATCCCTGAAAATTAATTAAAGTTATTAATATTAACTGTTTTTAGAAAACATTTGAACTCTGAACGTAGCGGGATTTAAACCTGCGTCTCATGGAACCGCGCTTTCACCACTAGGTCATACGTTGAACGTCGTCTTTCCTGAGTGTGGAATGACTAATAACACTAAAACCTGATAAGCGCTAGTCGAGCTCTTCGTTCCGTACAAAAACTGGAGATCTCGAGCTTTTTTTTCAAATTCAAGCTTAGCTAAGCCAGACCCTTTCATCTGATAGCTCACTTGAACTAGCGGCTTTAATACCATTTTTTTTTCTCCCTTTTAAGACTCCCTTTCATTTTCTTAGATTTTAACCACAAATGTATGTTTTTAAGATTTCTTCCTGAACTAGTACTACCTGCATATACCTACTATCTACCAAATTTCATCATTATAGCTTAACCGGAAGTACCCTATTCATTTTGATTCCCTTTATAGTGTCGAAATACTCGTTTTGTAAGATATAAACAAGATTTAAGTTTAGTACAGAGAACCTAGTATCAAGACATCTGGTTCGATTTGAATTTGGGTCTTATTGCATTTTGGGGCGTAACTTAAGGCCGCAGTTTGTCTTTCCAATGCGAGAATATTAAAATACTTCCCTAGAGTAGTCGAACCCTCAACCATCGCGTTTACAGTCAAATAAATTTAAATACAAATAATCACATTAAATTATACCATGATCATGGAATAATTAAACTTTTCTTATATATTTTTAACATTTTCGTTAAATGTAGAGGGTAGTTCCTTTATAAGGAGCAATTTGGTTTAGGTACCTTCAAGGTAGCGATCGCGTGATATGCCACCACAACCACTTTCACCACTTCGGTGTTTCAGTGAACTTGAATTTATTAAAACAAGGTTAGCTATGTATGTATGTGTTTACTGATATTTCTCGGAAATATAAGATAAGAGCTAAGTTTTAAAACTGCGTAGTAACTAACAGCTATAAAGATTTAGTAACTGTTTGTGGCGTAATATTATATTTGATATAATTTGTTTTTGATTGAAGTTGTATCACGCACATTGCAGGTTCTAGTATCAAGGCATTCTGTACTTCAAGTACCGACAACCCCACCCAATTTTCCACACATCGAGGGATAAGTGGCGGACCCCAACGCCGTGCTTTGTCCAGCTACCAGAGCGGGAAAATGATAATATTTTTTTCTCTCAAGTGTGGATGGATCAAACCCACAACTGTCGCGTTTACAGTCAGGTGCTGAGCCTTACCTTACATTACTAAAATTCATATAACTAATATAACTTACCGTATGCACAGGTTTCTTTCTTCTCCTCAATATAGCTACCACGGCATATATAGTGATGGACAGTGTAACAGCAGCGAGAACAGCAAGCAGGATCATCGCCACCAACTTGCCGGACTGCTCGCTGGAGAAGATCCTCATGGCTATAGCTGCTGACACTGTCACCGCTATCACAGCAACGGCTAGAAGCTGGAAAAAAATATTTTGTTAACTTAACTTAACTATTTTTTTATATAAAGTTATTATTTTCATATCGTATCTTTCTTTGTATTTACTATAAGTACTAATAAAAAAAAATCATGTTGAGTGCTTGTTGCGGAATCATGTTGGTTCTTGGTGGTGGTTTAATCACAGAATTTTCAGGGTAGGAATGATGGACCTACAGTCTTCTTTGACATGTAGGTTCCTTGGGACTCCCCTAAGAACCTACATGCCAAAGGGGGCAATAAGAGAGAGAAGTTCTCGAAATTTCTACAGAAATGGGAAGAAATTAATTTTTTACTTTAGGTACTTCTCAAAAAAAAAAATCAGAGGCTATTATAGAGATTTGTGAATTACTTACAATATTGATTACACATGTTGCTACATATATAAATTTGATAAATCTTAAACAACATGATTTCTTCTCGCCCGTCTCCGTATCGAACTCACAGAGGTCGCCGGCTGTTTCATCTTTCGACGTCTGCGGCTCCGCAGCTGTGTCTTTAGCTGAAAAAATAAATTAAAAAAGGTGAAAAATTAGGTAAACAGTAGTGTGTGAAATAAATGAAGTGTCTCTACCGTGGATTCTATCTGCCTATATCCGAATACGCGCGAAATAGCCAAAAGTAAAATGAAAATTTTAGTCGGTGCCTTTTGTTTAGACGATTTTTGTAGTTGCTGAAATCGCACTTACTCGATAACAATTAAATTTTGTATATAGTAATATTTTTTTATATCATAGAAATATTGAAGAAAACAATAGTAAAAATAATTTAAAAAAATACATAAATCTATTTATATTATAACATTATTTGTAAAACTAGAAACCAAATTTACTAATCTATTCCGCGCTGTACTTCTCTACTTTTGGGGCATTTAATTATCGTATCAAATATTTCCTATCAGGAAATTACCTAGTTATGCCTGCCTTAAAGAAGAAGAAAAGATTTAGAGTCAAATAATCAAAACAAACGAACCTACACTCGCTGTGTTACCCATTGCAGACCGAATGAAAAGCACTGTGCCATCGCCCCTCTATATATAGTAAATAGTACAATAGACCGTGGACGCAAATGCTCGGATGATCGAACATAATAGGCTATAAATATATTTATGTGGTTTACTACTTTATCAAGAATTCACTTTAAGATATCAATTATATCTACATATATGTATTTTTTAATATGGTCTTTGATCGGATATTTTTTTATTATTTTATATCTTTTTTCAAATAGCTGATGCTCTTAACTTAGAACAGATCGATTGATTGATCGAGGTCGTTGCCATAAATTTTCCACTTTTAAAAGCAATTGAAAAATGTTCAAACGTGGTATCTCAGTGGATGCTGTACGCCTTTAAACGAAATAAGGTGTAACCTGTAGGTAATATGGCTTGAAAATTTGACAAGTCATCTATTATAATTTAGACTGTAAAACATCAAACTTGTTTTTGCCAGATTTGATTAGTGCACTATCTCTACGACGCGAAGTGCGGCGTAGTGTTCCACCACTCAATATGCAACACCTACCCTATGACCTATCGAGAAATGAAAATATTACTCGGTTGACCTTCGAAAACACAGTATGGAAGATGCTAGAGGAAGGTCACGTAAAAAACATGAGGAGGAGGAGCCCACGGAGGTCATGTATGAAGAAGTAAATGACAGTGGACGAGGCGCAAGAGGTATGTTTAGACCATAGCCTTTGCCATTTTGTTCTCTCAGATTACCTCGCTAAGGAAACAGCGTAAAGCTAAATTAAATTTAAGTTAATCCATACGCAAAATTTTTGTTGATCAATTCCAATAATTTTGGCTACAGGTTGTCTGTTGCTTACTAAGTAATTAAAAAGTATTTTTAGTGGTGAAGAAGAATGAATTCAATTATTACTAGTTTCGATATAAAGAATTATAAATGTGAAACGCTTAAATAGAATATATTATATATTATAGCTTCTGTTTTACGAGATTTTTTTTTGTGGCGAAACTCAACGCTGCCTTTTGCCTTGTTCTCCGAGCAAAAGAAAATATCAAATATTTCATTTCCACAAGTGGCAATCGGACCCGTCGTCATCGTCATGTTAACAGCCGCACGTTTGTGCTACTACGCAAGGACGGCCTCAATTCTATGAGTTAACTTTCATAACATTTTTATAAATCCTTAGTATTATGTTGAAATTATTATTATTTTTAATTTTTTTATTTTTGTTGTGTCAATATGTTGATTGATGATGATAAGTATACAACGTCTTATCAACATAATTAAAGTCAAAAGATATTGTGATTTATAAAACTGAACATTTTATGAAGTAGTTAAAGTTTTGAAAATAATTAATCAGGGACGACGACGTACGAAAAATTAGAAATCGAATTTCTTTCAAAAATATTAGAAACAATCGATAATGAAATGTGACCATGTAATTCAGATTTTTTTCCTTTATTTGTAGTTTAAATCCTTCTTGGTCCTTAATTTCATAACTTTAAGTCTACGGAAAGTACGCTATAGGTTTTGATTACGCGGTGAATTTCATACAAAATTAAGCAAAAACAATAAATAAATGCTCATATTTTTTACGACATGGTATTAGAAGCTTAATTTCTATACTTCAAGGAACTGTAATTCTGAATATCTATCTGATATTAATTTCAGCTTGATACCTCAACGCGATCTCAAGTAAAATGATCTTAACAGACGGACAGACGAACCACAAAGTAATCCTACAAGGGTTCCTTTTAAAAAATATATATATTGTATTGGATTCTAATACATTAAAAAAGGTCCCCAACGACATCTTTTCTTATATATCTTCTATGTACAGACACCGATCCGTTACTATTTTATTATAAAAGATATAGATTACATATAGTTATTATTTGCCATATTGTCAAATACGGCTTTACTCTACAAATTATTCTCCAAAAGGGGAAAAGTATAGAACAGATTTTCTTGAGTTCTAACATTGTTTGAGTGTGGGTCTAGTGTAAAATTACAAAATACATATTTTTATCTTTAGTGTTATCTCATATATACGAGTATGTTATAGGTAATGCTCCAAGATGGAATAAACCTACCCTTACCCGGGGATACCCAAGCATTTTGGGTTAAGTTTGTCAGCTTCACGCTGTATCCCGCATACAGCAGGGTAGGCAGAGGGAACCTAGTGTTAAGACACTCCGTTCCCCACTTTCTGCCGAATTCTAGAGGTATTGCGTGTTGAGTGGCAGAACTCAAAGCCGCGCTTAACCTCGACACCAGAGCGAAGAAATGGAAATATAAATTTAGGTAAATATTTCATCTCTTCGAGTGGGGATCGAACCCACAACCAGTCGGTTTTACAGTCACACCTCGTGCCGCTGCGCCACGACTGGCCTCATTTTGGGTTAAGTCTGAATAATTATTAAAATATCATAATTTATTAATTTCAGGTCTTCTTAACTTTCACTAGGTATATCGGTATTGTCTTTTCGAGCATGTGCCAGTGGAGAAAGAGCAAACCAAGATGTACGTACAAAATATGCTTATGCGTTGGTAAGAAGGTTTAAGATTTGTTCAGTTAATGAAAAACAAGCCCTGTCACGATGGAATAAACAAGCTGTTAATGCAGCTATGTTTGGTTGTGATGTCGAGGTTGGTTTAGCGGCGTCTTCTCCAAAAGAAGTTATTGCTAACATTCATACTGAGAAAGAACTTGAAAAAACGCTCGTTGGTTTCACTAAAACTATACTAAGTGTCTCGCAATGAACGACGTCATTTCTAACAATATTGCCAAAAGAATATATTAAAAATATTGAGCTTGATAATTTAACGAAAACTAGGTACAATTTTTTTGCATCCTAATTACCTAATTAAATAAAAATCAGCTTCACGCTGTATCCCGCCCACATCAGGGTAGTCAGAGGAAACCTAATGTTAAGGCACTCCGTTCCCCATCTTCTGCAGAATTCTGGAGGCATTGCATGTTGAGTGGCAGAACTCAACGCCGCTCTTAACCTCTACACCATAGCGAAGAAATGGAAATATAAATTTAAGTAAATATTTCATCTCTTCGAGTGGGGATCGAACCCACAACCTGTCGGTTTTACAGTCACACCTTGTGCCCCTGCGCCACTACCGGCTTCAATGACTGTCAAAATTAACCACCATCCAAGATCCATATGCGCACAGATGCTTTCAGGCTTTATAATCAAGGTCCTGCTACTATTGGCTCCCTCTCAATTTTTCTAGCTCCAATATACAATATATTTTAATTGACATTTCAAATTTACGAATTATGTTTATCATATTAAAGTTGTTACGACTAAGTAAGATTAAGTGAGAGCATCAACAATTTTATTTTCTCTTGTATGTTTCTTTAATAATAAAGTTTTATGTTTTCATTAATAAGTTTTATTAATATCACTAATTAATGTAACACTACATAGCCAGCGATGGGTAGATTTAGGCAAGTATGGGTAATTATTATTGAAAAAAATAAAATTTACTTCAATAATTATTCGGATTTAACTCAAATTGCTTATTTAACTTATTTAGTGTACTCGTGTAATCTTAGGTTTACTCCGTGTGGGGTGCGAAGTCGGATAACCTCCACGTGTGTGCGTTTGCTGTTGGCCCTTTTCGAATGCATTTGTCATTCGGGGGGGACGAGCAGTAAATTGTACCGGTGCATCCTGGGCGACG
The DNA here is from genome assembly GCA_018249695.1 of Heliconius erato demophoon. Lineage (NCBI taxonomy): Eukaryota > Metazoa > Arthropoda > Insecta > Lepidoptera > Nymphalidae > Heliconius > Heliconius erato. The sequence goes on from DWQW01009309.1 coordinate 12,951, forward strand.
AGTAATTATTACCCACAGGATACGTCCTTGGGTAATGGTTGCTCGTCGGCGAATAATCCGACGCGGCGTTGTTTCTCCGCGTGTTCCTCTGACTAGCAGAGGACACAGTGTGAGGA
>DWQW01009310.1:0-13065 GCA_018249695.1 Heliconius erato demophoon
ACATGTTTTTATCATCACAACGTCATACAACGAGTTCGTTATCAAGAGGTTAAACAAAATCGATTTCCGTAAGTGAGGCTTGTAATTTCGATAGATGAAGTGTCGATTATTTGTCATTTTAACGAAGTTCTGTGCCACCATATAAGGAGATGCCGCCGCACACGTCGCTCCTCCGTTGTGCAAAAAGCGTAGCGCCCTGAAATTACGCCGCCGCCGTCAGCCGTACTTAACGACGTCCTCCCGCGAGGAAGTGATTATTGTTTATTTTTATAATCACCGAGGCAGGAAGCAGTGACCGCCTCACGTGTTAAACGAAATAAAGCAATTTATCAGGGGTTGGATAATTAAGTAACTCCAATTATAAGCAATTCACGTCATGACGCCGGAATCGACAAGTAAGCTTAAAACTGATGGTTGCCAATCTTTTTGAGTTTCTTTACCGTTAAGGATAATGGTTTGGATGTATGTTTTTTATTTAATAAATAATCCATATGTTTTTTTTATGTTTGAGAGTATTTTTGATTGATGATTTATTTCTGGACATTTACAAATAGATATTAGAATTTCTTAAAAATTGAAAATTATATTAGTTGTCACTTTTGCTGTGGACAACTTTTATAGGAATGCTTATGCAAATCTTTCTAAAATTAATGTAGACTTTAATTACGATAAGTAAATGAATTTGACAATAGGAAATTCGTTAATATTTTGTTGTACATTTATTCTATAAAATTTTTAAACAAGAATTATAAATCTATTTAAATTATGTTTTAATATAGAGTTCGCTGTCCCCTAATTCGGTTTTCTTCTTCAACAAACATTGACATTTTCCTGTAATCGCAGGATTTGTTCGATGAACATAGTTCGGTGAACTTGTCAATTTCCATCTCTTTCTTCATCGTGTTTTTAATATATATTATAACACGAAATTTCAAAAATATTATATTAATATAATCTATGTTTTATCAGTACAGATAATATATTATAAGATTAATATTTTTGATAATCAGAAGATTCAAAGTTTAAGCCCTACTTCAACTGGGATTTGTATCTAATATTACAACGTACAGGTAAACTCTTCGCCAATGCACCAACAGAACAGCAATAACAAATGCAATTTTGAACATAATAACTTTATTAGTAATCAAAATCGCATAAAAGCTTAATCCTCGTAATTTATGGAAGCTAATTCAATCATACGCGAGTCTATTTGTATACACCTCTAAGCATTCCTTTTGCCGAAGAAGGCGAAATTATCTCATTATCACAACCTACGTCGAATGAAGCGAAGCAGTCTGACTTGTGATTGAAAGTGAGTGGGACGAGAATAGTCAATTTAAGAGCACGTCGAATTATCATAATATTTAATATTTTTTATATATAAAATATTCCAATTGTTATATCAAATTAAATTTCAGTTGTTCAACATTTAAACGTATATACCCACTATACGTATGTATCTGAAAGAAGGGTGTGAAAATAATGGTCTAAGCCTGAATGTAAGTGAGACAAAGGTCTGATATTTGAAAGAAATGAAGAAAAGACAAAATGCAAGGTCAGTGTAAATGGTAAGATATTAGAACAAGTGATTGCTGTCGTAGCTTAGCTGCATTGATGAGACATTTAGCCGTACACAAATCAGTGTTGGTACCGACGCTGTTATACGGCAGCGAAACATTACATATCAGTCAGCTTAGCTGATCGAATCTGCAATGAAGAGATACGCAGAATGGCAGGCACTACCGAGAATGTCGAGGTTTAGGCACGTCGACCGAATGAGTGACGAAAGAATGGCAAAAAAAACACTACATTATGACACTTGTTTCCCACTTTCCGCCGAATTCTAGAGGCAATGCGTGGTGAGTGGCGATATTCAACGCCGCGCTTTGCCTCATTACCAGAGCGAGGCCGAATCGAATCCACAACCGTCGCGTTTACAGTCGCAGCATATGCCCGTGCGCCAAAACAGCCACGGCTTTTGCCTATTATTCCAGTTTTATAATATTAAGTAAAGAATTATAGATTATTGCTTAGAAAAAGAATGCTTCTTATTCTAAAGATAAAATAAAAGATAAAATTTAATATCGAAGCAATCAATTCCTCGTTCAATATTTCCATTTATGTAAACGGTTTACAAACTTCCACGTCACCACAAGTTAGGCTCGGAACGTCTATTTTCGTACCATAAATTGATTCGTGCCTAGACTCCGTAGATTGATCAAATCATATGTTTCAATGAATACACAAATTCTAGCAATCGCTATGAAGACTGAATGGATATAAGCATTAAATATTTTCGAATATATTCGTAGAATTGTTTTGGTTCATATGTTTCTTATGAGTTGGATTTTTTTTTATTTTATTAATATCAGGAGGATATTATTTATTAATATAAGATTATTTACAAGGTAATTGAAAATGGTTTGACAATTATATTTACAACAGTTATGAAAAAAAAAATGTCTGTTTCAAACATATATCTATACTTGATGTCTTTTAACTTAACTTTTGTTCTTAACGCAACTTCTTAAGTAATATTTTTTCAAGGGTTGGGTTATGATTTTCACTACCGACAAAAACAAAGTATGATATAGATATTTTAAATATGACATAGATATTTTAAGATTGTAAGTTGGGCGTAATATAAAAATAATATACATAATTTTCTTTTTTGAAGCTTAATCTTCCTACATACATTAACAATATTTAGTTTGTAAGCGCCCACAAAATTTGGACAAGTTAAACCTTTGCAATTTAGACTATAATTGAGTAAGCGTCTGGGTGTAGCCCATAGGTTGATCGAACGACGTAATTATATCTGGTCTCTTCCGATCGTTCGCAATATCTATTACACGGTATTCCGCGTATTTATAGATGATTGGGTCTTGTTGTAATACCTACCCATATATAGGAGTAAATAACTGTAGAATTTTTAAATATACAATTATATTACATTACATTGTAATTATGTGATAATAAAAATATTATTTTCTTATGATAGGTATTTATTGTGTATATAAATAATAAATAAAAATCAAATCAAATCACTTTCGCTGTATCCCACGCACAGCAGGGTAAGCAGAAGGAACCTAGTGTTAAGACACTCCGTTCCCCACTTTCCGTCGAATTCTGCAGACATTGCGTGTTGAGTGGCGGAACTCAACGCCGCGCCTTGCCTCGACAGCAGAGCAAAGAAATGAAAATATAAATTTAAATAAATATTTCATTTCCTGGAGTGAGAATTGAACCCACAGCCCACGATCAAACCAAAATTTGTCACACGTTCGTGCTTCTACACCACGACTGGTCTATACTATATGTACAACTTATAATCTTCTCTAAAAAACAAACCGTTAATAACGCAATGGTCAATATCTAATACATTTTATGTATTAAAAATTACGTTTAGACATTAACCTATCAACAATGTTAGGTAAAAATATTTGAGCAACGGCCAAAATACTGCAATAAATAAGGGTAGAAATAGCAATAACAATTTGCATATATTAACTCCAACAGTGCCTACGGCTTTGAAGGAATATGTATGGGGCATTTGTCCTTGGTAAGGTCTGAAGCCACATAACTCAGTGGAACGCTTTCTACCTTATTGTTAGATACAAGTTTACAAGAGCTTAAGGCGTGTGTAGATGTGAGGTTAGATTAAATTCAAGATATTTTAACTTTAAAGCTTCCTATGTATTATTATTTTAAAATTATTACAGTGCGAATGTTATATATCTAGTCATAGAAAAATTAAGACAAAAATGTATGTAAAGGAAAACATAATATGGCATACTAAAGTAACTATATAAAGGATCATTTTTCATAACAAAATGATAATAATTTCATAACGAATATTTAAAATAATTATTCAATTAAGATATAGTATTATCGGCGTTGAGTTCTGCCACTCAACACGCAATGCCTCCAGAATTCGGCAGAAAGTGGGGAACGGAGTGTCTTAGCACTAGGTTCCCTCCGACTACCCTGTGTGAGGGATACAGCGTGAACCTGATTTATTTTATTTATATAGTATTATCTCTTTCAATTAAAACAGGTCTGTTCATGATATCAACAATTCTAAATATTGTAACTCCTCGGATGCGGTTTTACGCAAAGATACGCTCTAATAAGCTTCATATATTAAATTAAAATATTCAAGGTAATACTGTTTTCTAGAAATAATCTTAGATCTTGATAACAAAAGTCTTGAAATAAATTTATTTCGTTTCCACGGTCATACGCGGAGGACATAAAATGCAAGAATAGGTAAACAACAATATGTCTAGTACATGCATAAAAGTTAAGATTTACAACAATAATACACGAACAATGTAATCCGATGTGTGTTTCTAAACCGTATAACATGTGATTGCAGCTGTAAGCATTTTTTCCGAGTAGCAGTTGACTGGCGTAACTCAACACCGGGATTTGTCTTTCAGAGCGGGAAAATAAAGATATTGTAAATATAATAATTACCCCAAGTAGGGAACTAAACCCACAACCGTAATCGATATAAAGGAATCTATCAAGACAACCTCTGTATCTAAATGATTTACATGTGATAATATCCTTAGTAGCGCTATTCTCAGATCTTAGTACTCTGCCATCACCTTCTTAGTACAGTGCTAGGCCATAAATAGTCATGGCAAGCTGAGCGAGCCAAGGCAAGGTGTAGGTGTCTGCAGCCGAGCGGGTTTTAAATATCTTGAAATGGAATTTAGTTAGAAATCAATAGTCATTTTCATATTATTTTTACAAGATCCTTTTATAGGTAGATTCGTTGAACTTTTAATAGGCATATCTGGTGGCCAATACATAATTTTTATTTTATATTGCATAACGGTTTTTTTTCTATAGAGATCAATAAACTTAAACTACATATTGTCCATTCCAATAAGTAAACAATATATGTTTATAAGAAACAAACATACTTTAAAAAAATATGAGAAAGAAAATCTAAAATAACATTTTTATAGGTACTGTTACATCAGGCTGAACTTTCCTTTAATTACATATAGTAAATTATAAAAACAGGTCAGCGGAACTGAAATCCAGGTCCGACGCGTGTAAAGCATAATCTGTACATAAAAGTTAATTTCAAAATGGTTACCCCTAAATCATATGGTTTAAAGAACTTTAAATCTTAAAAACGAGTCATATGCGTAATAAAACTTTATGGAATAAAATAGAACATTCGTTATGTATATCGAAATATCAAAATGCTTTTTTTACAGCTTTCTTATATAGCAAGGTCAATTGTTAACCCAGTGTTGAAACATTGTTCTATTTTTCCTTTCCTTCTTCATTTCCAGCCTAATTTTGGATACATTGCATTCCTGTACTACGACTGCCTCAACACTACACATAACAAGATACTACTCAGAGGAAACACCCTAATGATGAGATACTCCGTTCCCATTAAAACACTTCTGTTCCCCACTTTCCGATGAATTCTGCCTCGTTTTGCCCCGTTACCAGAGCGAAGAAATGAAAATGAGCTCACAACCTGTCGCATTTACAGTCGCACGCTTGTGACCCTGCGCTACGACGGCTTCGATACTATTTTGATAAGTAAAATAAAATTTGATTGTAAAAGTTAATATCATTTATACTATCAATATTTTAAAAACTACTTGAAACTGATTTGTAATTATAATTCAAAATAATTATGTTTTTATAGATTACGTAAAATATAAATGGCATCGTCAATTTAATAAATATGATAAAACCACTACATATAACACTTGCAATCAGCCCTTTTGACAAATTGAGTATATTTATTGGGTGTCGACTTCAATTAATATGTATTTAGCGTAACAACTTTGTTATGACAAACACTATAAATTATCTTGATTTAGATTAAGACCAAATTTATCTATAGGGACATTCTAAAATTATAATTTCGTTACGTATACGATATCGCATTCAACGTTCGCTTGTTAAGATATTGAACAAGATATGGATTGACTTACTGTATTGATTTTACGACTACCTTAGTTTACGTAAAACATATCAAATATGGAACTAACTAAATTTGGGCAAAGTATTGTAATAGTAGCCAATATTGGTAATTGCTTTTCTAGATGACGCCGCAGGTAAAAGCTAGTAGAAAGTTATTATTATCCAAAACTGAATATTATTTTTAACTCAACGATGGGCAAAATGTATTTTCAACTATATATATAATTGTTGCAATTTATTTAGAGAAAATGATTTAAAAGAATAAACATATCAGTAGTTTCAAAGTCAAGATCAGTGTATTTATAGAAGTGTCAGTGTTTTAATAATTTTCATATTAAATATCAGAAGCCAGTCGTGGCGCACGGCACAAGTTTGCGACATTAAACGCGACAAACTGTAAATTTGTGGCAGTGAAATATTTAATATCCTAAGTCCAGTAACGAGATAAAGCGCGGCGTTAACTTCCGCTACTCAACACGAAATGCCTCCAGAATTCGGCGGAACGGGAGTACTTTAATAGAATATCTATACTCCGTTTATTAATATACTTATATATATCTTAGATAAGATATTTAACATTAGGTTTAATCTGCCTACCGCGTGCCTACTGTGTGAGTTACAGCGTGAAACTAAAAAAAAAAAATTAAGTAAAACAGCATCATATTTAAGTTATATATTTTATTAATATACTACAAATCAGTTAATACAGCGGACTTTCCCATGTCAAGAGTCAATGGCAATAAACACAGGCCGAGCTTCGTCTAACTGCTCAGCCGTACCAACTTCAAGTTATCGGTACACTATAAAACGTCTAGAAATGTTAGCTTTCAGTTCTCGGAACACCTAAATCTACCACTGGTGGAATGTCTTCCGTGAAAGTGAAATAAATATTTCTGGAAAATAGCCCCTATTTTGAGTATATTAAGGCGTAACGGTAAAAGGGCTATCGAAACGATGGTCGTTGTTGCGCCGAGAAATATGTAGGCTGTATAATATATTAATGAAATAGCAAATGGTCTTCAAAGAAAATTAAGTTTATTGCCGTCCTTTGATCAACGGCAATAGTATGAGTTAACTTATGAAGGATATGTTTGATTGCACTTTACGTTAATCATATAAGTTAGTGTGTGATAGCTTGTTTAGAAGTAGAATAATATTCTTGAAGTCAAATAAAAGTAGTTAAACTATTATTAGATTTATTTAGAATTTAAATTTCTTCACTGTGGCACCAGGGCAAAAGTCCGGCGTTGAGATTCGCCACTCAACACGCAATGCTTAGAAAAAATTGGCGAAAGTGAGGAACGGAGTGTCTTAAACGAGATTCCCTCTAACTACCTTGCTATGTGCGGGATACAGCGTGAATCTGATTAAAATAAGATTAAAATTACTGATTAATTTTGTAAGAAGAAATGTCTGGCATATTTTTGTCATTTAAATCTATTCAAAAAGTGATTGAATTTAGACAAAATATTATTGACGTTCTTAAATCCAGAATTTACATCTCCTTTGCCTCTCATTTTATTACCCCAAGATGGAAGGACGAAACGCGCGTTACGTAAGTAAAGATTTTAAGTGTCGCGCTGGCGTGACATTTATCGTATTTTGAGAAAGGTCACCGTATAATATAATAATACAGAAATATTAAAAGCAATTTTATTACTATTTTGATCAATGTTTACTTTTACATTTATTTTTCCCTGCAAATTTATTTACTGTATTTAAATAATCATGAATTCGAGTATTGATATGCCTAAGCAAAATATATACCAACTTATATCGTGTTATGAAAAAAGTCTATAGTAAAACGAACAACAACTTAAAAGTTCAATAGTCTTAATCTTAGACAGGAATAAAGAAATCCGTTGTTTTTTTCACAAATAAAATAAATCAGTTTTTTTAATAACTTATTACTTAAAGTTGACAAAAGAACCTTCAATCACAAAACCTAATTAACAGATCCTATTAAAATTATCCTTAAATAATTCCAAAAAGAGAACCAACTTTCATTATAAAACCGTGTGGGCGGAGTGTTTATACGCTGTGTCGGCCAAATCCAGCACAAAACAACAAATTGCAGGTAAGTGCTTTATGTGCGTGCGTCACGGGCTTTAAGAGGCGTCGAAATCGAGAGCTTACTGAGCCTCTCTACTATGTTATGAACAGTGGACGTTGCTTAAGGGCTTTACTACGTAATACAATAAAGATGTCGTGGTTTTTTTTAATGATTTTATTGTTTGCAATCATTATTTATAGGTAGTGTACACTTACAGATTTATACGCTATTTTGTAAGCGGAGCTTTATAAAAGAATTTTTGTTTTCGTAATTTAACGAACGAGTTGAAGAACTGCGCTGGTATTATCTTTGTGCATCTCACGTATTTTACGTACATAATGAATGGCGGAACCTAACCACATTTTATGGAACCAGACAGACAAGATATAGGTAGTATATTACAATTATAAAAACTTCTTATGCGTGAAAGAAGCTGCAACTATTGCTGATAATTAAATACGCTCCAATTACATTATTTCTATAACTATGAATTCAAATAGAAACTATCTATAATAACTGTTTTCTTAAAGTAATTTTTAATTATTAAATAATTTATAATTTTTCATAATAACTATTATATTTAGACTTGGACGGTATTTATATTTTTATTTTCTCGTTGCGGTTACAAAGCGCGACACTGAGTTCCGCAATCAACATAGAATTTCTCAAAAACACGGCGGTGCGTAGAGAACGGAGTGTATCAACACTAGTGTGACGTCAAACAAAAAGACGTTACAATAAAGACATCTGTCTGTTTATAATATAACTTTGTCCTTAACAAATTCCGTTAATAAGGTCGAGGAGCCCAGGTGCGATATATGGGTCCAGGAAATGTTCGACTATTTGTACGATAAGGAGATAGGACGGAACGTTGTGAATTATAATGATGTTATGTGGCCGCTACTGCCATATGCTATGGCTTATGGTTTAATTAAATTATAATTGATTTGATTGCTAATATTAACGTATATTTTTTTGTTGTAATTTAAGTTATTCGTTATAAATTTAATAATTTATTAATTCATGAAAAAAAGGTGGTGGTTTAAAATATATTAACAGGGGAAAATAAATTAATTGTGTAACAAAAAAGTGACTTATTAGCTGATATAGGTATACAATGTTTTGTGAACTACACAAAAATAATTATTAGAGTCTTTGTCTTTGTTTACTTTAACGGCAACCGCATTGTTTTGTATGTTTTTATCCGAATAATCTTTATGTTAGAAAAATAGTCACACTAAAATATATGCCAGAGCAAAATATGAATATAAAACATATTTTCTACATTTTTTTAGTTTAAAAATATATGCAATAATGTTGTTACATTAAATATAATTTTAAAAAATATACATTAGTGGCTTCTTACAATTGTTTGAACAGACTGAAACAAAGAAATGCGCACAAGACAACATCAGCGATACGTTTGATCTTATTTGTAGGAAAAAATGCGAAAAATTCCATATAAACAATATGCCATTAGCGCTAACGTCGGTTCAAAATATTTGCTTTTTAGAGTAGGTATGTATGTATTGTGTACATCGCATCGGCAAGGTCGCCAAACGCCTTATAATGGTAAAATCGTATGACAATAATCAAATAAAATATCTTAAGGGAATGTAACTTAAATTCTAATTTCGACTTTGTTATGTGTACATTATATTTGTTTATTTTTTTCAAATTTGACTAAAGAAATGATAATCTATTAAATTATTGAAATATATGAAAAAAAATATTCAATTTCGATTTTTAGTCAAATTAAAAAATATTTTGTTTTGTTTGGATAATTGTCCAGTACCTTTTTAAATGTAAAACTTATCTATACATCCTTATTAATAGAGGCTCCGATCAATTTAGGTTACATAGCTGTAAAAACTATTTATATTTATTTATATAAAACTTACCTGAGTGGGATGATGCCTGTACAGGTACAGCTTGGTGCCTTGCAGTACTGCCCACACCTGCTTCCACGATCTGTCGCTCGCACGCTAAATAAAAAAAATATATAAAATAAATATTTTCATACATTAAAATACTTTTAAAATAGTATTCTTCGAAAGTAATTCAACGTAAATTAACAGATATAATTATTTTTAAAATTGTTTAAATCTTATTTAGGAAAAAATATTACAACAGCGGTGTAATTGTCAAGGTATATTTGTCTTCATATATGTTTCTAAGTTTATTTAGTCTATGCATATTGACCAAAGAAAGACCAAAAGAAATCAATGAAGGATTTCTATGTTATCAGGTCACACCTGATAACATAGGATGTGCCTCCATACCAAACTAATGGGCTCAAACAAAACTAAAATAAACAAACTCGTATTTCAAGTTTTTTTAAAATTTTGTTTTAAAAACGAGTTTTTTCTTTTTTTTACTTAATAGAGTTTTATATATTAATTATTTAAAAATCATGAAATATAATTTACTTACTTTTCCATTACTAACCACCATTTTTATTTGTACATTGCCTTGTACATCCGCTTCAGAAACTTCAGCATTTTCGGTAGCCTCTTCTCCTTTCTGCTCTGGACTGTACGCATTAAAAATGAACAACATTATAATTAAAAAAAAAAACAATTCATATAACGTTATTATTATAAAAACAACAAGTAGTTATGACCCACGGAAGAAGTCTATCTGTACATCGTTTTAATAAAACTTTTTTACATATACGAAATATACACAATACGAAAAAAGCTATTTACAACAGTTCTCGCTTATTATAATATAAAATAATAATTTACTCAATTATGACATAAATTACATAGAAAACAAAACAATGAACATCTAATGGCACATGCTTACACCGAGATTGCTCAACTCTAGACACATTCAAAAACATGCATTTAATTTATTAACTCATGCACCACATATTAACTATAATAATACCTAGGTATAAATATATCTATATCTTTGTAAATAACTACATTTAAAATCTAAACAATTGAAATATTTTAATGATTTTTGTTAATTTATGAATAAACATAAATATTTTAATGTTGTTTGAGGATTTTTGATGAGAGGGACTAATGAGCTGCTGTTTCGTATATTTCCTCAAGTACGTCGGGAAAGATTCGTGTGAGAAGCGCCATCTATCATACGAACGCTGTTAACAGCCACACATTATACAGACTAAGTTATATTGCAAAAAACACTGCCATAAACATATGGAGTATATCAAATTAAAGTAGATATTAAAACATTTCATATTTTTTATTGTTTTTTAATGTTTAATATATTTTAAAAACATTATAAGAATAAAAAAAATAAAGAACAGTAAATATTTAAAATTACGGTCGTCAATTAATTTTGAACATTTAAATACAATTACGCCATCTATAAATATAATATTATAAACTCTATATTTTTCTACTTACATAAGGCATTCAATAAAAAACAAAATATGACAGTGTTTTAAACAACAAAACCAAGTCGAAGCGGCATGGAGGCGGCATAACGTACCGCAGCGGTAGAGTCGCTTGGGGGTCGAATATTCGCAGCAACGGAGTTATATCTTCAGTGAATCGTGGTGGTCGCCATTTTCGGTAAGCACTGCGTTTTTTTAGAAACACACATACAAAAACCAATAATTTGATTTGCGCGCAATTACGTTAACACGACGATGTTTTTGATATTAAAGTACAATTTATATATACGAATATGTATTTATGTATGTATATCTATCTACAACAAACAATGTGATGTATTGAAGATACAGAATGTGTGCTAAACATTTACTACATATAAAATATAAATAATATGTTTGTTAATGATAATTGGTTTTGTACTGAAAGTTAACTACTGAGAGACTACTGGAGGGGCATTCATGTCATTTATATCTACCATTTTGTTATACTACAAAATAATTTTCATTTTTAAAATATTATATATTTTCGTTTTAATTTAGATAAAAACTAATTTTAAATATAGAATGCATCATTAAAATTATTAAATACCTCTAAGCCATTGTTTTGTAAATGCAGAATTTTTCGAAAAACTAAGTTCTTCTTCTTGTTATTTATTAACAAACATACAGAAAAAAATAATAATTTTTTTATTACTTGGCAGATATAAACGACTTAACAAGTGAGTCAAAACACAAATTCAAACACGATACCTTCTCAAAGCATGGTGATCGGCATCGGGCTCCACGTCGCTGTCTAAGTGCAGTCTGTCACCCCACGTTGCTTTTAGGTAGGAAACTCTGCGCATCGCGCGTTCCTCTTCTGCTGGCGAGGAAATGTGTTTAATTAATACAAATATATAAGTAGTTCTTTTTTACTATAAACATATCAGTATTTTATATTACTTTCAAAATTTTTACATAAGTTATAATTTGATTGAAGTAAAAATAACACAAAAAAAATACTTCAACTTAATATACGCCATATTGCATATTTTTAAAGGTTTTAAATTGTATGTTAGATACTCATACAATTTAAAACCTTTTTCATCAATTTTAGATGTACATATACATATACAAAAGAGAAATATGATTAGATACTTTTTAAATTATTATTATAAAGACTCGTATAGCACGACAGACAGAAAGGACCTATAGTCTAAATAGTCTTTTACTTCTCCGCCCGGATTCGAAATATGTCGTGTTTAGTGAATTAGTTCTTTCAATTTTTTTATTTTCATAAATATTTTGGACTTAGTTTTCTAGCTAAATATATCTTAAATATATATAACATTATAACGTACACTAGATAAAATTATAGTTATTTTAAATTGATTTGTTTTACTACTGAGATAGTAGGATTGCATCTGATTGCAAACGTGAGGTTAGGGGTTCGATCACCACGCAGGGGAATAAATAACAAGAATAATAATTTTATTATAATTTGATATAAAAAATAAATAATTATAATTTACCAATATGAAATTATCTTATTTTAGATTTTTATATATAGTAGGTTAAGATATTTCACTGACCTCCCATTTGTGCATCTTTCTTCTGTCGTCTCGTCACCAAATCATCAGCAAAACCTGTTTAACAATTATTTACTTCAAAATTCCGCAATTCAATTCATTTATAAAAG
>DWQW01009311.1:0-13064 GCA_018249695.1 Heliconius erato demophoon
CATAAAGTTACAAAAATATATACGTGTAATAAATAATTAGCTTTATGTATATTTTATAAATATCAAATATCAACAATGGTCGTATTTTTTTATTTAAAACAATCAAAAATTCTTTGACGATAATGTCAAATAGAAGTCATTATAGTTGTCAATCAATTTAGCTTATTAAATCAATAATCATGTATTTTAAGCGGGCGAAGCTGTGGGCGAGCCGCTAGTACCTAATAATAAGAGTACGAAATGCAAGTTAGTACACATCAGTAATTATAATCAAGTATTGAAACAAATTTTCCTTCTGGTCAGGTCAGGTGTCTACACATTATATTATGTTTCATACATAAAATAATTATTTACCTACTATAGAAATGATGTTTGTTATGAATCACAAAACATAGCGTACTGTAAAATACTGTATAAAATGCATATAAATTAATAGTTTAAAACTAAAAACACGCTGTTTTCAACAGCACACATTAATAAGACGAATGTAATGAGCACAAACTCGATATATTTACTAGTAGGCAATAGGCAGTTCAAGATTCCATCAAGCGTCTTCCAATTCCATTTTCAGATCAACTCAATTATACCATAATATTGAACTGTCATATTATTATATTCTACATATAATTGCCAAGTTTCATTATTCAAGATACAACAATCAGAAGTATATGTATTCAGATACTTAGATTTTATTACATAGTTAGTTACAGCTCGACCTAATAAAAGCGCGTTATAAAAACTTAAAATTTGTTAAGTTACTATAACAGGTATCGGTCACCTGTTATAGTATTAAAATACTAGACCGGAAAAGAAATTCTAGTCCAAGTACACCGGACCTTCTAATTCGGAAAGGGCCAGTTCTAACCTTAATCGCGTTGGACGCTATGGATCTTATTTACGTTGAAGAGCATTTTTCGATACTGAAAATTCTATGATTTTTTTTTTCACTCGAGGAGATGAAATATTTATTTAAATTTATATATATATATTCTTTCGCTCTAGTGTCAAGCAAAGCGCGGCGTTGAGTTCTGCCACTCGACACGCAATGCCTCCGGAACTCGACAGAAAGTAGGGAACGGAGTGTCTTAACACTAGGTTCCCTCTGCCTAGGGTAGGCACGCTGTGTGCGGGATACAGCGTGAAGCTGATTTATTTATTTACTTAAGTAACAACAAAGTCAAAGATAACTTCATATTGTGTCTGTTATCACAATCATCACATATTAATATCCATATTAATATATTTGTTCAAATTTTTTTAATCCTTTTTTTAATCCATTTATGTAAAAGAAAAACTGCAATAAAAATTAAAAAAATCTCTTTTAACTACGAATTATAAAGTGTATCTAATTGTTATCAGTGTTTATTTTAAAATTAAGTAATATCACGACTAAGAAGCCAAAGAAATTATTTATTCGTGCGTTCATGATTCACTCACATATCATTATCTAAAAATTGTAACGACAAAGCGTAACCTCATACGGTGTACAACAAGGTCACCTAAAACATAAAGACAATATAATAACAACAATGTCCTCTTGACGGAAGCCAGTTACAGCAGCCAATCTCAATTAGATTACTCCAAAAATAGGAATAAATGTAACAAAGTTGAACAAATCATTTATTATGAAAAAAAAAAACATTTTCATTGTCTAATTACAGGAATTATGAGTTTAGTCATGTTCTCTGCTCATGGCTGTAGGTAGAGAGGTACCAGATGAGCCAAGCCCACGCTAGAATAGTTTGGTGCCACTTCAGTTTTTTTTTATACTGAAAATTTAAGAAATATTTTCACAAAAAGGTATATTTAATGTAAAATCATCAATAATGTGTTATTTTAACGTAGATTTTTTTAACATACACTCCAAGGATTACTTACGTTTACACTCCTGACACAATAAAATGATTCATATTCAGATTTTCATTTCATAAATTAAACGTTAACTCGGCTGCGATCATCGCTTCCAACATTTCATCATCGTTTGCAAGAGACCGCTCTATGGAGTTCAGGCGCTCTATGGAAAATATATCTAGGCTACGCCTATATCTTTACCCCAAAAAAATCAAAATATCATTATAAAATCATACTTAAACCTGCATCTTAAGATCTTGTTCTTATTCAATCGCCAAGGTCAGTTATGAAACATGTACAACAAAATAAAACAATTTGGTCGTTACGTAAAATTTAAGAAGTTAGTTCTTTTATTATTTTTGCTACTACTAAGTCCATACTTAGATATCTCTATAACCTTCTAATGAATTTAACGGCAATCTAACATGTACTACTGGTGAAACGAGTATTACTTGGATCTATACCAAGGACGTGTTCCCAGCCTTGCGAAGAGTTATCTGAGATAGAGACACCAACATTACAAGTTATTCCGCTGAAAATAGTTGTACATCTTCAGCTAATGACATAAATATTTTAAATCATAAAGATTTTTTTTTTTTAAAGAAATATTTTTTTTTTATACAAGAACAAATAAATAATAGTAAAGGATATTTGTAATAATAAAATATGTAATCAAACCACCTCTTTAAGGAAAAAGGTGCCGGATCAGATAAGCCTGATTATAAGAAAAAAATATCTCAAAATTTTTTTTCAAAGTATAATTTTAAAGGTAATTATTTCAGTAAAACAAAACACTTTTGCAATCAGGCAAAAATATGTATAACTTCATCATTATTCTGGTATGTTATTTATAGAATTTATTAAATTGTTATTGAAAAAGGTATAAATAAATATTTTAAAAAGCTTAAATTATTTTAATACGAACTAAAACTTCGTATTATAAAATATTTTATACGAATACATCTAAAATATTGAGTGTATTTTTTTAAGATTTAGGTACTTATAATTTTATTTTAATCTCAAATATTTGTTGTAAAGATTATTTAAAAAAAAGAGTAACAAAATATCTACCTAAATAAATATTTCGTAGTAAAAAAAATTAAGGAAAACGCTGATTCATCACACGACGGATGTTTTCATACATTTAAGTTGACGGAGATCAAAGTCGCGTAATGTTAAACTTCCTTTACCATTGTTTATTGTTATAAGGCCAAAAAAATGTAAGTATATATGACGGTTTCTTTACAAAAGGTCAAATAAATATGCATGTAATATTCAAAACTATACTGTTGTAAATTAGTAGTCAAAACTTAGACAAGCTATATTTTTATATTATTTATTGTATATAATAAAAACACATAAAATATAAATTAAGATTGTTCACATATGTATATCATATCCATTTTGACGATAAATATGTATTTAATACTGGAATATCAATTACCTGTGTACCAAACGATAGAATAATTAATTAAACGTTGTCCTGTACGTAAATACATATTACATTCAATTCCATTATCATTTATCTTCATATCTATTAAATTATATAGATATTAAATATTGTAAGGTAATTACTTTTTAAAATTATATTTACCTATATATAGTGTGAGATTATTCTTCTTTTATGTGTCGTTATATGTTTTTGGTCTCTTCTCATCTTGATCTATTTATTTATTGTAGAAATTATTTATTCTAATTATAATATTTGTCTTAAAATTTTAAAAAATAAATCTTGTGATTAATGTACCTATGACATTCTTTTCATCATAATTGTCGAAAATAATAAAAAAATGATATTAGTTTCGGTTCAGAAATTTTACTGTGGTAACCATTCTTATTTCTATTATTATTCTATTTAGGCCTGTGTTTATAAATCGCTCTCAAGTCTGAGATCGATCTTGAGATGACGTAGAAGACTACTATATCTTCTGTATATTATTTGTTAATTGTTTTGCGACAGAATCCTACGACGCATTTCTTCTAGAGCCCAACATTTATCGCGCCAAAGATTTTATTTTGAACAATAAAATAAAAGGAATTAATGAAACTAATTTATAAATTGATACATGAATTGCTGGAAAATAAATGAATACTTTTATCTTTAATAATATGACAAATTATAAATTTTAAAAATCTAATACACATTTCATTATTCATTAAATATATCTAATATTTTATTTGAATATATATTTAATCTGTATTGCTCGCCGGATGATTATTTTATTATTTGCAAATAAACGGGACGTAACAGCATGAAGCTCTATTTATAATAGTGTTCGTTAACAGATTATGCGTTTAGGTCAAGATCACGTTGTAAAATTAAATAAGACCTTGGTGGAAAACCTTAACAATAAAAATGTTTTGTGCAACTGTGAGATATAAAGCGAGATAATTTACACGTATCTTGCAGCTTGTAATTGTATGATTTTATCAAATGAAGTATTTGTTTATTTCCCTTTGACTTCTGAAAGAGGATCGCGCGGTGAGCCGTGAAGGCCTAATACCTCGCTACAACGGATATTTCGAATATGTATTTACTTCCTAACTGTACTTGCAAGCCCTTGCAAAATAGATATACTTATGGAAACTGTTAAATATCTAATACATCCTGTGTTTAATAAAATTTAGTAAACGTGTTTTGTTCAGCTCATAACCTAAAATAAAGTACCCAATTATATTTCTTGCCTTGCTAATATTCGTTGTATGAAACAAGGTTTATAAAACAAAATTAATCTTATCCTTATCTCAGAAGTTTAAAGAAAATCGTTAGAATCACTAAAACAAAAATGTTTCATTTAAATTAAAGTGCATTTTTTGTGTCACGGTTGCATTATTCATGTCACCATTCGCCTTATCTCATAGACATCAAAATATAGTAATTTGTCGCACTTGTCATAAAAATAATAGCCATTGCACAATTTGTACATTACCACCATTTTTAAAGTATAAAGATAAAAGATATCAATCTCCGACAAAAAACTGCGTATTTGGTAACTATACGTTAAAATTGTTATGTTCACAACAAGATGTAATTTTTATAACCTAACATAAGCGTATGTTAAGCTCAAATCAGTGTTAAATCGCCATGAACTACTTTTAAATTAGCTAATTAGGTACAAGCAATACCTCACTATTGGTTTACAAGCAATTACAAACCTTATATTGGTTGGAGGTATCAAAATCATTTGAAAGTTGAAATCATTTATTAATACTTTGCCTGTCGCTAGTTGTTATTATGATAAAAAAAATCTTTAAACTATAACTCTGTGCTACTCTAGTAAAGTACTACTACTATATTTTAAATAAAAAACACTACATATTCAAAAAAATATTCTAATTATTATATTCTCTGTTTTTAAATTTTTCTCTCACAATTTTTTTACTCGACCTAAAAAAAATGCTTCGAAAAACAAACTTAAGCACACATAAAACTAAATATCAACTTGTAAACGCCTATTATTTTTAATTTTATGTTTTAAATTAAGTCACGATTGAAATTGGTGCATAGCCTAAACCTTTAAATCTATTAAATCTGCACAAACCGAAACAATTACTTAGTAATAAATAACTTGCAAAGGTGCAAGACTTGCAACATCTGGGAAGTTGAACTGAGAACAACATTATATTGTATGGAAAATATTCACCATTGTCCATTGACAACTTGTTATGTACACTTTCGTAATACTATTATCGTTCAATGACAATATAAGTACTCGTATATGGTGTTGCGTTAATTTTTAATTTTTTTCGTGTTCCAATTACTCAGGCACGAAATTCTATTTTATTGTGGCCGTCTTGGTGCAGCGGCAGTTCTTGTGAATATGACGATTGCTGTTCAGTTCGGTTCTTAGTTTATGGCGTTTCGAGCATGCCAGTTGAGCACTAATCAAAGAGCCAATGTCACGTTGTATGGAGTGCAGACGAAGGAGATTGCATGGTAAAAAAGAGATAACGTTACGCAATAGGATAATGAAATCAAAAATAGGTCCAGTTGAAATAGTACGTTCACCTATAAAATAAAAAAAAACTATCTTTACAATATGTACATGAAAATGGATTAGTAATCAAAAAATAAATCAAATCAGTTTCAGAATCGACAGTGTTTTAGGGATTAATTATAGATTCTAAGCTTGAGCTTCCACTTGAGTGGAATTACCACTTTAAAAGCTCATAAGCTCGGCCGCGGTCACAATTTAAAAAAGTTAGAAAAATGACGGACATCGATACTGCTCGATTAGTTTATTTTAGTTATTTTCATAGTATTCTATCTTATGGAACGCTACTATGGGATAGTGCCGCAGATGTAAATTCAATATTTATCCTTCAAAAAAGTGCCGTGAGATCTATTTATAATCTTAAAGATCGAGATTCATTGCGATATGTTTTTTAAGATACAAATGTTCTTATAGTTGCCTCGCAATACATATATTACAATATTCTGTTATTCCGTCAACATATTCAATGTTTTAATAAAAACAGTGACATCCATACGATAGGTATGAGAAACAAAGATAAACTTGTAACACCTAGTTATTGGATCCAAAAGGTAAATCATTTATGGGCCTACACGTGCGTCTCTATATTCCACAATGTCTTTTAAATGTACCTCTACAAAAATTAATATAACTGTAAAACAAAGTTAATTAGGAAAGCTTGTTATATTATCCAAGAATATTTGAAGGATAAAAATGTTTTTAAATAAGATAATTTGAAATAAATATTTTACAAATATTGTAATATAATTTTTGAAATAAATAGTTTAGGTATAGCTTAATATTGTTATATCTAATATATTCACGTAATATTTACATACATACTAAACAGAAACATTAACAAACATTGAACATTAAGGGGACGGGGAACTTTATAAGGATTGTTGTTTCCATTCTAACTAAGGGAAATTAATTATTTTCATTTGAACCATCTGGTCAAAAGACAAATTGTGAATGTGAAATCCTTCAGTGAACAAAACACATTATGAACAATATGCATCATCATATTACAATAAAATAATCTTTCCTCCTACTACTACTTAATCCATTAGTAAATAGATATATGATTAATTACAATTAAAAAAATATATTTATTTAATATACAAATCCATATGACCTTATGTAAAGTACAATAATTATAATAAATAGGTACTTATTTAGAATAATATCATTAAATTAAAAAAGCTTTTAAATTCTCACATATACCGTCATTCGCAAAAGGTAAACAGTTAAATGTTCTGGTAACAACAAAAAAGCTAATTTTTTTTGTGGTGGACAAATACACTGTCAGGTTCCAGCAATTGTACGACGAAAATAAGTATTTCTATAGTTAAGTTAACAGTTCCTTGAACTTTCAATATAATTCTATAAATTCTGAAATAAAATTAACTGATTTAGATGGTATTAAATGAAAATTTAGTTGAGAATTAAGGGTTAAATTTAGAGAGAAGTTGAAATTTAGAGAAAGTAGCTTGTAACCCACATATAGTAGGATAGGCATAGAGATCATGGGAAGCTAATGAGAAACTTCGTTCCCATTAAGACAACTTTCCGCTGAGTTCGCTGCCTATCGTTGAAAAAATTGCCAGCGAGGAAATGAAAATATTACATTTTTCATAGCCCCGAGTGGGAATCGAACTCACAACCGTCGCGTTTACGGTCACACGCTTGCACCACTGCACCACGACTGGCCTTTTAATAATAACATGAGCTCTACAATTACTCTACATCAACAAATTTATAGCCACACGAATTGTACTTAATAATTTCCAGTTGAAATTACAATTATATTTTCAAATATCGTTCTTGTTCGATCGTTATCGAACAAGAACAATATTTGTATTTAAAATTATCATATATAATAAGTATAGGAAAAACATAATCAGCGACTTTTAAAAATGGTTCCTTATATAATATCTGAATTGATCACTTACTCAGAATGGCTTACGTTTAATGAATGTACAATATCAAGTATAGTCCAGAATTATGTTTTTAATTTCATTAAAATATTTATACTCTTATCTTATAAGAATTAAGTTTAATTTTTAAAAGAAAGTTTAGATCTCTAACAAAATGTAGATAATCAATGAACGGTTAAATAACCCAGTCCATAAAAACCTTGATTATGCGGTACTTACATCATCTTCACGAAAAACAGCGGCTACGGTGAATGTACCGTCTAATGGCCTTTTCTATTTATACTTTTCATTTTGTTAAATCTCAATATTTGATTCCGCGTTAGTACTCAATAAAGTTGATGAGCATCTATGAGATAAAATAGGAGTATTAAAAAATTATGTGTTATTTGAGGCGGTCGTGGCGCAGGGGCAGCAAGGATGTGACTGTAATGCGACGGTTGTGGGTTCGATCTCCACTCGAGGGAATGAATGAATATTTCTCTGAAACTAAACGGTCGAATCTTAAATAAGGAGTGGATTTTTTTCGTTGAATAGTTTAGCAAGAATTTTTTTTTGCTTTACAATGCACACAACAGGGTAAGCAGAGGGAACCTAGATAAGCTACTCCGTTGCTCATTCTCCGCTGAATTCTGAATACATTTCGTATTGAATAGCGGAAACCAACCCCATGCTTTGCCTTGACATCAGAGCGAGGAAAAGAAAATGTTAAATATTTCATTTCCTCAAGTGGTAATCGAACTGACGACACGACCTATAGCGTGCAGTCACACACTAACGCCCCATGACTGACCTCAGGAAGGTTATAGTTACTTACATCACGTTATACATGTAGCCCTGGGTAGGTTCTACCTACATTCATAGTTTCGTCGGGTATTTAGAATGAATGTATCATGTATTACACACAGCTCTTTATTCCCATTTCCAAATCACAAGGGCGATAACGCAGCCCTGGAATAATTATGCGCAACAAATTATACTTACTTATAACATATAACACATCAAATCAAATTTGTAAATCTCTTTTTTGTGAAATTTTAAATACTGTGAATCGAAGTTTTCTGATTGCGTAGTTGCGTAACTAAATAAAAAAAGCAAAAGTGATTAGATTTACATATATGTAGTTACTTTTTTAATATCTTCACGTTCTATCTGACATATTACAAGGTAGACGGAGAGATCCTAGAACTTAGATTGCCCTCCGGTATCTACCTGTGTTCCAGACATTGTGCCTTAGGTGAGATGGAAATCAAGACCGCAATTTTTCTTGGCAAAGCTGAGAAATGTAAATAATTTATTCCGTCGAATTCCTGTTCCCATCAAACTCACAATCATCATGTTAAAATCATATGCTTTAAAATATAATAAGATTTCTTGGCATGGATAACTACAGATAAATACAAATTAATTATTAAAAATATAAAAGAGACCGGTGGTACGTTTTTATTTTGTATACCAAAGTAGGATTTATTAAATAATTTTATTTATTTTTATTGTCCGTCACCATTACAACATAAGAATCGCAGAAGGTTATGAAAGTTTCGCTGTATTTTTTTTCTTTTTTATTTTATTTGAATACTGTAAGTGCCATTACCGTTCACCATATAACCTTCTGGTGAATAATTATAAATACAATTAGAATAAATAGACATACCCTACAAAAGTAAAGCGAAATTTCGCAACATTTAAATACCACGCATAATAAAGATATCAACGCGTTACACAAACCCACCGCAAATTATGCAGAAGATTTAATATTATAATATTATGACGTAACATCTTCTAACGCATAATTGCATAGAATAAAATTTTGTAAAATATTAATTTGAAAAAAAAAACTAAGCACTCGGAGATGTCAATTACCGTTTAACAGTATTTAAATCTATATTGATTCCACTCAACAGAAACGTTCAAAGAAAAAAACGTGTCTTAACAATAGGTACCTACGCTGCTATAACGGACTGCGGACAGTGTGAAGCTACAAAAAAAATGCGTATTTCGTAAATATTTTTTGTAGAAAGTAAATAGACAATCAGTTTTTTTTATATACGAGAATCGAGATATACGACGTTTTCCTATTTCTATGATAGCTCCTTACATTCCAAATCTAATACTATACTGTCCATGTCTGACACTTTTGGAGTCGCTGGAGTCAGGCTGTGGAATGAATTACAAGAGTTCATAAGAAAAGGACGCTCTCGCGAGGTCAAAATTCGGGCAACAGAGTTCGTTTTAAAAAAATAATAATTATGTTATATTAATATTACTAATATTACTATTTGATTTGTTTTGCAATTATCTATATGCTATATATGTACAGTTTTTATTTTATTTGACTATTATAACTTAACTATTGTTAACATTACTATAATTATTTTATATGTTTGGCTGCTTGCTTTTTACCATCAAGCCCGCTTTTTGTATTTTTTTAGTAATTCATGCAATAAAGAATATATGAAATAATTTTCAAATCAGCTTAACATGAAGATTTAAAAATTAATTAATTCATTTATTTACATATTCTTTAATTAATTAATTAAAATTAATTAATTAAAGAATATATAAATAAATGAATTAATTAATTTTTAAATCTTCATGTTAAGCTGATTTGAAAATTATTTATTTTATACTATACGAAGCATATTAATATTTTAAATGTCGCTATATAATTATGTCTTTTTCTGACACTTTTGGAGTCGCTGGTGTCAGGCTGTGGAATGAATTACAAGAGTTCATAAGAAGAGGACGCTCTCGTGAGGTCAAAATTCGGGCAACAGAGTTCGTTTTAAAAAAATAATATTTATGTTATATTAATATTACTAATATTACTATTTGATTTGTTTTGCAATTATCTATATGCTATATATGTACAGTTTTTATTTTGTTTATTTGACTATTATAATTTAACTATTGTTAAAATTACTATAATTATTTTATATGTTTGGCTGCTTACTTTTTACCATCAAGCCCGCTTTTTGTAATTTTTTAGTAATTTATGCAATAAAGAATATATAAATAAATGAATTAATTAACTTTTAAATCTTCATGTTAAGCTGATTTGAAAATTATTTATTTTATACTATACGAAGCATATTAATATTTTAAATGTCGCTAAATAATTATGTCGGTACTTATAAATTGTTTATAAAAACGCAGCAGATTGCACCTGGATATTTTTTCAAGAATTGTAGATAGGTATTTACTATTATATAAATACAGTTCTTTCATTCTCAAGTGTATGACAATGATGAGTCAGCAGTAATTTTCTTTTTTTCAGTACATACGCATAATACGCATCGAACATACAACAGCAATAATATGACATAGTATTTTATTTACAGAATAATGACAGAAGCAGTGGAAGCAGGTACAGGTCTCGCTTGGCGGCTGTTAGCAACGCTGGAAGGAGGGTCTCTATTAGTTGCCACTTCAGCTCTCATAGCATATACAGCTAGACTGAAACTTTCTAGGAAAAGGCGGTATAGGATTATAAATAGCGTGCTGGTAAGATTGTCATGTCCAAAATTGGTTCTACTTTGATGTACTTACACATATTTTTTTTTCATTTCATATAAATAGAGTACTCAACACTTAGTTGTTGACTTTATCTTCAGTACTCTTATAAGTTAACTTATCCTAGTTATATAAAGAAGAAAAAAGAAAAAGATTCGTTTACATCGTCTAACAAATCATCGAATACATAACTCTACAGAAATTAATATTGCAAACACTATAACATACTTATTTTTCATATTAAAATAAGGGTAATAAAATGAGAAATTAGAAATATTTATTAATTTTTTACGCAGGTCTCAAATACAACAAGTCCGTTAGGTCGCGAGTTAAAGTCTAAGTTGGAATCACATGACTTTATTGTACGCGTACCAAGCGAGAACACATCTTGTGTGGGCAAAGTTGATGCACTTGTGGTTATTGGTGCGGAAGTGGAATCCGGGCTGGATGGATTATCTCATCAAGTGACTCGAGATGTGTATGGAAATTTAAAGGTAAGTTGAATCAAACAATTGACGTAACGTAAAGAATATAAAACATGGTGATATATTATGTCTATCTATTGCCCAGTTCATTTATTTATTTATTTCACGTTGCAAGATAAATAAAAAAAAAGTGTGAACGAAAAATTATAGTAAAACTAAAGTAAATGCTTTTCTGTGGTACATTACCAGAGGAGGGTTTTCTTAGGCGTATACAAGGAACATATATCACTTTAAAAAATTATATGTCAGTTTGATAAGATTATTTTAACCCTAATATGCAGGGGCAATACTTACTTTAATTTAAGAATAATTCAAAGTTATTAGAATCATT
This sequence comes from Heliconius erato demophoon, assembly GCA_018249695.1. Lineage (NCBI taxonomy): Eukaryota > Metazoa > Arthropoda > Insecta > Lepidoptera > Nymphalidae > Heliconius > Heliconius erato. The sequence continues at coordinate 12,089 of DWQW01009311.1, forward strand.
GTCGCACTCGGTGAAGCGGGGAGGTTGTATCGCGTGGGCGTGCGCGGGCGGGGCGGAGGGCGCAGGTGCCTTTACAGCAGCCTCCAACGCCTGCGACGCTGTAATGAGAGCTAGTTTACAATATATTGCTAAGATGTAAGTATGAAAATGAGGTTATTATATTCTATGGAAAAAAGCTACAAATGTCGGTAAAGCAACCAGTATATTGTTGGACTTCTCATACATATAAGTTTTTGTCAATGGCTAACCCATTGACGTATAAAACAGATATGATAATTGTATTTTGGATATCATGGAAATGTGCATTGAAGTAATATAGCATATTTTATTTTATTCCATTTACTGTTATAATTGAGATATTTTTTAACTCCCGATGAAAACAGAGAGCGTTACAAGTTTTAAATGTCTGTCTGTATATGTGTCTCTGTTTCTGTATGTCTGTCTGTGGCATCGTAGCTCCATAATAATTGAACTGATTTTGACCTGTTTTGTTTTATTTGTAAGGTGATTTACGCCTATGTGTCTATCCAATCTCTAGATTGGATAGATATATGGAACAATCTAAGATTGACGTTGCAGATAGGTTATTAATATTGGGCGTTAATCTATTGTATTCTTAGCTATGATTCGAGATAATATGTTCAGCCGTTTTCAAGATTATTAGCTCTTTCTAATTTTTAGTTTATTTTAAAAGCTTTTGTGTCAGTAGTTGTTAATTATTACATATATTTTTATGTAATTTATTTAGTTTAGCAGTAATTAAGTTACTATAATATGATGTTGATGATGTTCATATTACCTATACATTTTTTTTACACATTCAGCTAGTTTTTCTATTGTAATGTTAAGAATGAAATATTTTAAAAATAGAAATTGCCAAAGCTTTGAAAATTTTATCTTGGTTGTAAAAGTAAAAATAGTTTATATATATTTCTACTTATGTTTAATGAATTAAGAAATATGTTTTAGTTGTCAT
>DWQW01009312.1:0-13064 GCA_018249695.1 Heliconius erato demophoon
TATTTAACATTCAATATTTGGACGTTCATTTTATTGTTGTAGTTGATTTAGTTAAAAAAAATGTTTAAATAATCTTGTTATCTAAATAAGCATTTTATTTTATAACTTGTTTTCGGCTTCACGCTGTGTTCCGCAAATAACAGGCAGGCAGAGGGAACCTGGGGTTCCAGAGTTCACACACAGAGACACTCTGTTCTCCTTAACACATTTCTGTTCCCCACTTTCCGTACGGTACAGCGAGGTTACAGGTTACAGGTTATAGTAACACAATGTGTTACTGTAATCGCGACTGGTTATGGGTTCTATCTCCAGTCGAGGAAATGAAATATTTATTGAAATTTATATTTCCATGTCATCGCTCTGGTGTCGATGCAAAGCGCTGCGTTGAGTTCCACCACTCAACACAAAATACCTCCAGAACTCGGCAGAAATGGGGAACGGAGTGTCTTAGCATTAGGTTCTGTTCCTATCCTACTGTGTGCGGGATAGAGCGTGAAGCTGATTTAATTTAATTTAATTTTCAAATATTAGATGTTTTATATTGAAAATAAATCAGGCAATCGAACCATGTTATTTACATAGTAGATAAATGAATGCATTTTGCATGTATGGACATGTACTTCCATAGAATGATCCCATAGTGACCCGCAATACGCTTTAATAACGAATATTATTTCATGTTATCTATTTTACTTCTAGCGGTATCGTTGCTCAGATTATAGTGGATACAATTAAGTGGAAAAATGTGAAAATATTATTTTTCGCATAATTCGAACGCCAAAGTAATAAAAACAAAATACGTGAGACACGCTTATAAAATCTGAAACATCTAACAATATTTATTTCAAAGTTACTTTTTGGCAGCTTCAGTCTGCTACCAGACTTCGTATTTTATAAAAACACTAATCTCCCCAGCTAATAATAATAATATCAGAGATAGTACGACACGATATTAAATATTCAACGAAGTTTTTAAAGAAAGCCTCTTGTAAAATGGCGATGAGGCGTTTAATCTATGAAGTTAAATTGGTTATAAAATCGTCTTGGCTTAGGTACTATTAACTATCTAAGTAAATGTATGTCATAAACTTTTTTTTTTTGTTATTGCTACCGGTGCTCTTGCAATTTTACGGGACGGTTGTGGTCTCGATTTCCGCGTGCGGAAATGAGGAATTTTCTATAATCGCTCGTATGAAGACAAAGCGTGGCGTTGCAACACACATTGTTTCTAAAAATGGAGGGGAACTAAGTGTCTTAATACTAGATTCCCTGTCTATGTATAATAAAGTAGACGAGGGCGTGATCCATAACGACTTAACTTTATAATTTAGTCATAGTATTATAAAAACCTGACAATAGATAAAATGCCTTTTCGTAGTAATACGAGTTGTATTTCTAATGCAAAACCCATCCATCTAATGCACTAATCTGTAGCGATACAGGCGACCATTGCTTACTCAAAGTGCATTGGACCAGCTAGTACTATACCACGTTGTTAATGACGATCGCATCTAGCAAATGGTTGAAAATCAGAATTACATATACTTTTATGCTAACTAAATAATATTATCAACGATTTTTTTACACTTTCAAAGTGTTAATCTACTCTTCGAAAAGAAAAATACTGTTTAGGAAATATTTTATTAAAACATTTTAGAACTATAGTCTAACCAATAGCAATCTTCATCTCAAGGCAACCTTAAGCCTTTTAGTATTTATTATTTTTGTTTTGTAGTCTTATTGTTTAATTAATCTATATTCGTTTTTTTCAAATGCATTTAGTAATTTATATGATACTTTAACACAAACAAATGGTTTTAAGCTTTTTGTCAGGCTTTCTATCTGTCCGGACTAATCTCCGGAACAACTCAAACAATTTTTAATGGACTTTAACCGGAAAATAGAGAAGGTGGTGGATCATTGTACACTCACTAAAAGCTTATGCATGTAAAAAAAACAACAAAGGAGAGGTGCCCAAGACCATGCATTACATTCAATATGATAAATGTTCTTCTACCCTTCTTTAAATCCCAGCATTAAATGTAGTTTGTGGGCCGGAAACTCCATTCCTTTGTAGGGCAATGACAATCTTTCTACCCGTTCCCTTAAAGGACTATTCATATTAAAATATTTTTCATTGATATAAGAGCAACCCTGCACTCGGTCAGAATATACATTCGCTTCCAAGAGTAAGATAAACTTTATTTCTGGACCTCGAAGTTGAAAATTCATTATATTTTGTTTAGTTTCACTTTTTACCCTGTATATAGCAAGGTCGGCAGAGGAAATCTGGGAACCTAATGTTTAAATACTTTGTTTTCTGTCATTGCGTATTTAGTGGTTAAAATCAACGTCATGTTTCGCCTCGTTACCAAAGCGACTAAACGAAAATTACTTAAATCACGTCAAACGACGAAAAAAACTTAAATATTTAATTTGCCTAGTGGGAATTGAACACACAACCTGTCGCTCACTCTTGTACCACTGCTCCACGACTGGCCTGTATTGTTATACTTATTTCTATTATAGGCAAGCAAATATACTATGCAAGTCATATTTAGTTGTAAAACTCAGGTATGTACAAAGTAAATATATTTACATTTCCAGCGTGTGTTTGACGACGCGACGTGCCCGCCGTAGTACGTAGTAGTAGTAGGTCGGGGCGCGCTCCAGAGGTACGCTCGCGGAAATATTACAGTTTATACGTTATGTGGCGTGTTAGTTTAACTTATACACTTAGTTGAAGGTGGGAGTAGTTTTGCGGTACGATTTTATTATTTGGTTAATTAATTTTGTAATACAATGTTTTCACATGCCTTGTTTTAGTATTTACGTGTTTTATTGGGTTGTAACTATTTTATTTTTATTTTAATCTGCGATTCATTCAGCTCATTCTGAGGTCAGTCCTCCCGCAGGAGCGCAAGCGTGCGACTGTAATCGCGACAGCTTATGGGTTTATTTCGCACTCGAAGAAATAAAAAAAATATAAAACGTTTAAATAGTAACGAGTCCAAACGCGGCGTTAAGTTCTTTTAGAATTCAGTAGAAAATGGGAAACGGAAGTATATTAGGAATAGGAACCTAGTGTTCAGACACTCCTTTCCCCACTTTCTGCCGTATTAATTTAATGCAGTATTTCAATTAAACTAAAATTATACGATTAATGATATATAATAGTATAAAGCAATAGTTTGGATATAATAGCCCTCGCTATCTATAATATACAGCGTGTTCTATGCGTACACTTCAAAAACTCACGGTATTTACCTACACATTGCTCACACGTCAAATGCTACCTATTTCTACGCAAAACAAATTTAAAGTTAAAGCAAAAAGTTCCTAGCGGTTGTTTGATATAAACTTTTTATACAAATATTATGCTTGGCTTTGTCGGCTTAGAAATTGTAAAGTGATTATTATTTTTATAATTTGTTTTGTAATAAAAATTTTAAATTCACTTATTAAGTTGTCTGTCTGACTTCTAAGCATCGATCGTGACTATGGAATATTCTAAATCTATTAAGAAATTATAATGGACTATAAATAACAATGAACAATAATATTAACATATGCATATAAAAAAAATTAAGGAACTCATAAATATTTCCCGCTTAGCACAGTAGGCAGGGAGACGTAGTGTCAAGTCACTTCGTTGTCTACTTTTCGCCAGAAGTTGAGGCACTGTATATTGAGTGGCAAACCTGAACACCATACTTTGCTTTAAAATTATTCATTCTTCTTACCTACAACCATTGCCTGTACAATCAGGCACACTGCTTCACGACGGCTAAATAATAGATAAAATTATCATTTTGATAAATATCTTTAATATAAATGTAACAACTTGCCGTTTTAGTAATAAATATAAACGACATGCCAATAAATAGTTATTGTTCGCGCTTAGAGCTAACTAAGAAATGGAAACAACAGCGGCGTTAAAATGTTGCGTCGTTAAACCTCCCTAGCTCCGTTATGGCGGCGGTAGGGGGGATGTTACTATTATTAATTGAGGTCACGGGATGCTCCATAAAACTTATTAGTGATAAATGTTTGTACGTCTGTTTAGAAATGTGTGGTAAAGTAAGTACTAATGTTTAAATGACAATACAATTTAATCCAGATGCCAGTCGTGGCGCAGAGGCTCAAAATGTGACTGTAAATGCGACAGGTTGTGGGTTTCTATTCCCACTCGAAGCAATAAAATATTTCATATTTTTATTTCATCGCCTTGCCTTATAATAATAATAATTATAAATTTAACTAAATACTAGTAAAAGACATAAATAAATGTAATTCAACATTTATCTATCATCATCTAATGAAAATATATATAATTATTATTATACTATTATTAATCATAGTTTTCTTTAATTAATTGACTAGAGGGTGTTGGCCAGTTACTATACAGAGTAGAATAAGGTTCGTAATGCTAAAACAAAGAATTGTTGTGTCTTTTAATCTGCTTTGTTTTTTTTGTCAATTTTTTTTTATTGATTGTGACTGTTGTCCTCACTTTCCGCGGAATTTTAGAGATTTTGAGATATTACGTATTGAGTGGCGGAACTTAACACCGGGCTTTTAGCACTAGAGCGAAAAAATAAAAATATTTATAAATAAAAATTTGTTCCCCCTAGAGACGATCAAATCCGCATCCGCCGCGTTACAATTGCATCTTTGTGCCCCTACGCCAAGATGGCCTAACTTAAATAAAATAATAGAATTTATATATAAAATGAAATAATATTGTGTTTCTGATATAAGATCAACGATAAGCTCTTTGAAATTCCATCGTTGTTGTAGAAGAAATCCAATAAACCGATTGTGGTAGCAGATGGCGGAGCTCAACGAAAAAGGAAACTGTTAACTTTGATTGTCGATTGACGAGGGCAGTAGTGGCGCAGGGAAACTGGGAAAATGTGACTGTAAACTCGACAGGTTGGAGGTTAGAGTTTCGCTCGGGGAAATGAAATGTTTAATATTTACATTTCTTCGCTCTGTTGTCGAGACCAAGTGCGGCGCTGAGTTCGGCGACTCACCACGCAATGCCTTCAGAACTCGGTGAAAAAATAAGGAACGGTATGATTAATACTAGGTTCCCTCTGCCTACCCTGCTGTGTGTGGAATACAGCGTGAAGCTGAAAAATAACTTTGGTTGTTTCAGAACGCTGCTGCATTTTTGTGTGTTCAGTATTCTACGTGTTATTTCGTACATTTAGCTTAATTAACCATGAACTTACATTAATTACGGTAAGCCTGACACACCGCTTCCGTTCCTCGCTTCCTCTCCGTCATAATACGCTTATTACATTATTTTATCTACATCAGCTTCAGGCTTTATCCCGCATATAGCAGGGTAGGCAGAGGAAACCTAGTGTTGAGACTTTCTATCGAATTCTGGAGGCGTTGCGTGTTGATTGTCGGATCTCAACGCCGGATTTTTGCTTTGATGCCAGAGCGAAGAAATGAAAATATTAATAAATAATCATTTATTTCTGTGTTCCCACACGGGGACCTACAACCCACAACCGTCACGTTACAATCACACTCTTGTGCCAGTTTGCCTATATGAGCACATAATTTTAATTATGTAAGTACAAAAGATCCTCCTAGAAATAAAATTTCCACAAACAAAAGTTTAGCAGGATATTCCAAGAAAAGACAGTATATTTTACAGCTATATAAGTCGCTCTAAGGACGTATGTCACGTCACAAACTACTTACGTGCTCTTCATATCAATAAACTAGTTAACATCTAAATATAGCACTATTGACTTTTATTGCTTTATTTCCGTATTCACAAATATTGTTTAATGCGAAAATATTTTTTTATTATAATATTAAAAACTTACACATTTACATGTATTTTTTCTCTTATTCCGTGATCGACCTCCACTCGGCAGAAAGTATTATTTTTATTTCTCCGCTGTAGCAAAGTGCAGCGTTGAACTCCGCCGCTCACGACGCCTTGCTTGGAAGCGCAGAATGTGTGTGTGTGTGTGTGTGGCATTATGTACCCTGCCTGGTCTGCCCTATTATATGCAAAAACCGCTTTACCGTGGAACTAGAAAGAAATAAAACCTATAGATGTGAACTTTTCGTGTTTTCACCAAGTACTAAATATAAAGTAATTTAGTTTATTTGTAGAACCAATCCTCCGTGAAAATTAATGTTACCTATTTGTTATCATTTTACTTCACATACCATGTTCTTGTAAGAAATAAAATATAGTACTAGAACATAGAATAATATCACAAAAAAAGTACAGCAAGATAATAAAAATGTAGGAAAACTGTAATAACAAAAGGTAAATTTTAAAATATAATAAACATTACTAAACCCATTATCGAGGTAAACTTATTTTCGGGGCGCGTACAGAATGTTCATATAAAATTGTGCGCGAAGCAATTACCGCATTCTAAACGTATGTATGTATGTATGTATGTATGTATGTATTTATGTATGTATGTATGTATGTATGTATGTATGTATTTATGTATGTACCCTGTCCTTTGTGTTGTAATACAAGAGTATTTTAGAGAAGGGGAAAATATTTTTGACTTTGGTGATATATACTAAAGGTTTTCGTTATATTACTGACTCATTCGTTGATCTCCAAATATATGAAATATAAATGCGAGTAAAGCTCATACTTTATTTTAAAGCAATATGTGAAAACTTAAAAACAGGAAACTTTTTAGACTATTTTAAGCTTCATGCTGTATTGCTCACATACCAAGATAGGTAAAGGGAGTCTGGGAACCTAGTGTTATGACGCGCCGTTCCCATTCAGATACTTCCATTCTCCACTTTCCACCGAATTTTCGAGTCATTGCTTGTTGAGGGGCGGAACTCTACGTCACCAGTTGTCCACGATCGCCACGACTGCCTCATTCTTCAAGACAGTTTTTCTTAATTTATTATCCATTCCTTAACCCATATTCATAGTAGTTTTTGTTACTTAAATATAAACTAATAGCATTTTGTCCTTTTCAGATTACAATGGGCGGAGCTAACAACGTGCCGTGTAAAGGTCTCTAGTGGAAACAATGGGCCATTTCCATAGAGCTCCCTCTTTACACACTTTCCAGACACAGGTAAATACGAATATTTATCTATTTTGAAAGAGAACCTTTTCCTTGTTGTTATTTAATTTAAAAAAATATTATGAGTTTAGTATTTACACATAGCCACTTACGGTAGAGAAGGTAGAGGAAGAGGTATTTTTCTGGCAGGCAGATAGCCAGCCTTTTATAACACTAACGCAAACAGTCTAAGAGATAGATATATACGATTTATGCATTTATCAAATATCTTTAGATTTAATAGTCTGTTCTCGTCTCGGAATTGACTTAGGCTTTATTTTACATATAAGGAGTTCTTGCTTATATTTTTGACCGGCTTCGAAAAGGAGGAGGTTCTCAATTCGATTAGTAAGTATTTTTTTAATAAGTTTTATAGTCATATTTAATGTTACAAAAAGTACATTCCAATTTTATAAATACAGAAGCCTGGAACGTAAATAAAAATGGTGGAAAACTATAAAATTCATTTAATGTGCTATTATCGCATAAAGTATTGAATAATGTCATAAAATCTTAATTACTTTCTTAATGCAGTAGCTATTATTTTGCAACTATACGTATCTTTACATATTCTCAATTTATTTTCCATCAAAGCACAAAATTATTTGACGAACAAGCGTATTACTTTATAATTAAAGAAGTCATAAAATGTTTCAACTTTTATAATTAGCTACCAAACACGTTCTTACGTTTATGCTTGACGTTAGCAGTAGAGGGTTGTGCAGGTTTGATTTTATTATTTTGCTTACTTTTCATTATTTATTCTTGAGTGCACATTGCAAAAATGTTTAAAAAACCTAACTATAGGGCGGCCACGACTTGCCGACTGTACTATAATCAATAATAATTATAATAATGTAAAATATCGTTTTTCATAGGGCTCGAGTCGTGCACAATCGCACCGCATGCGTTGATGGGCGCAGCCGCAGGCGGCGGGCGGGCGGCGCGGGCGCTCCGCCTGCTGCTGCTCCTCGTGCTGGCGCTGGCCGCTGTGGAGTACCTGTTCGGGTCCATCCTGGACGCGTCGCCTCTCAGGACTTACTTGTACACCCCGATACATAACGCTACTATACCTACTTTTAGGTAAAATATATTAAATTTAACATAGATTTTTTTCAGATTAATTACTCTTATTTTTTAATGATACAATATTTTACAAATATTTTAATTTTATAGATCCAGCGAAAAGTTATCACAAACTTGGCCTAAAAGAATTTCGGCCTCGTCTACTGGCGTCGAAAATCTTGTAAAAAATTCTACTCACAAAGCCGCTTTAAATAATACAAATAGAAATAACTCTAACAAAGAAGCGCCAAATATGACTCGACAAAACATAACTGATGATTCGAGTACACCACTTTTGATTACAAAAATTATGGATGGAATCAAGAACTTTGTAACTACTGAAGACGCGGGTGTTAAACCATCAGAACCAACGATACAATTTTGTGATGAAATGCCACCAGATCTAGGTAATTATAGCAGATCTATTTTAAATTTCAAAATTAATTGCAAAAGCCAGTTCTTACAAATAACCTTAATGGAATGATTTCGTTTGAAAATTGTTTTTTTAAGTGTAAAAATCTTATTTAATATAAAAATCCTGTACTTCATTGTCTTGCGTAATAAAAAAATATTTGTTTAGGTCCATTATCAGTCAACAAAACCGAGGTGGAATTAGATTGGGTAGAGAAAAGATATCCTGAAGTACAACGTGGTGGTTTCTATTCACCCCCTAACTGTACAGCTCGACACAAAGTTGCCATAATAGTTCCTTACAGGTAAGTTTTACAATTTAAACTGGTTAAGTTAGTTTTTTTTTATATTACTTTGTATGCAGAAGTTTGTATGGAAGAAAGCGGAGCCAAAATGAAAGTGACATTCAGTCTCCATTTTCCAACTATTTTCGACATAGTACATACTGACTTTCTTATAAATATAATTGTTCCTCCTAATAGATTTTCAACCAGCGCCCATAACGATTAACAGACACGCTTTGACACACGTTTGCCAATATAATACTAATCTGTATAAAACCTCCGAATGGGAATCGAATTCACAAACGTCATGTTTACAGTCACGCTGCGCCACTGCGCCACAGCCGTCTGTTTATATAATAATAGGAAATAACAATATTTTGAAATACTTTTTTAGTATAATGTCGTATTATCATCTTCACTTGATTAATATCATCATCAGTCTTGTCTAAAATAAAGTTGTTTTTCTTTTACGAGCAAAATTTGAATACAAAATAAATTTAAGTCAATCAAATGTGTAAGACAAACGAAGATAATTTGGTTTGTTACACCAATTTGTAGCTAATTTGGTCGCGCCCCATATTCTTAAATCAGAATTTTGCTTAAACTCAGGGCGGGATTTTCCTTGTCACACTTTATGACGGAGATAAAAAGCACAAATAGGTACTTTTCCAGATTTGTTCATAAAATTCTGACATCTCATGTTTAAGTGAAAAAGAGAGTGTTATTTATGTTACCCGAAATCCATCTTGGCGCAGTGATACGACGTTTAATTTTAACCGCAACAGTTATGAGTTCGATTGCCACGTTTTAAAGTTTGGGTGCGAATGCGAATTAAGAACGAAACAATAAAAATAAATTGTATGTTACCGACCAACTAAGCAATCTTCATAGAGGCATCGTCAGCATTTATCTCACCTTGGGAACTTATTTCGTTTTTGTCCACTTTTTCCTTATCCTCCCTGGGTATGTGACCCAGGGAGGATAAGGAAAAAGTTATGTTGGGTTAAATTCAACATGCGTATAAAATATAAGCGTTACGGTTTAAGGTATATATTCCGCACAGAAGAAGGGTATTCATAGGGAACCTAATGTTAAGACAGTCTGTTCTCCATTTTCCTTCAAATTCTGGAGACATTGCGTGTGGTGAAACTCTACACCGCGCGTTGCCTCAACACTAGAGTGCAGAAAATGGAAATATTAAATATTTTATTGGTTTGAGATGAAATCACACCCACAACCAGTCGCGTTTATAAGCTCTACACCACGACTAATCTCAAACCATATACATACGTTACTCACAAAAATTAAAAATAAACCCTCTTAAGATATTCTAGAAATTAAAAATAAAATGATTAATTCATTTTCTTTTATGATTATTTCATTTCACGTTTCCCCCTTTTGTTTCAATTTCGTTTATCATTCCAATATAGACTTCTTATACAACGCAATCGTAGAGACGTCCAGTTTCCATTTTGTTGCCTTAATTGGATTTCCTTTATTTTCTTTCGTAGAATACGTAACAAGCATTTAACTTATTTATTAAGAAACTGTTACCCTCAGGCACGCATGTACTATAAAGTCCTCCAATTCTGATATATTTTTAAATAACAATGCGTGTTGTTTATTACCAAATTTCAATGAAACAAGGATATACCTTCATATGTATATCTAATCTTAATTGGATGCCATATTTATTTTACTTTAGTTATTTTTTACTATGTTGTCTTCGACATATATTTATTATTAATCGTTTAAATTTAACAATTGAATTGTATTTAAGTAATGAATATTTAATACTATTGTGTCGCAGAAAGTTTGTCTGACTGTACAAAATTATATTTGAATTTTACTTGTTTTCCCGATAAAAGCGAATGAAAAAGAAGTGGTCTCTCACTCACACAAATAGGCAGGGTTTTTAAAAGAAGTGGAAAATGAATAATTAAATGTTTAATCTAGGTTATTTCTGCCGAGACTGAGGCCAGTCGTGACGCAAGGGCACAAAGTGTCACTGGTTGTGGATTCTATCCCCACTCGAGGAAATGAAATATTTACTTAAATTTATATTTCCATTTCTTCGCTCTAGTGTCGAAGACAAGCGCGGCGTTGAGTTGCTGCACCTCAAAACACAATGCCTCCAGAACTTGGCAGAAAGTGGGGAACGCAGTGTCTTAACACTAGGTTCCCTCTGCCTACCTTGCAGTGTGCGTGAAGTATAGCGTGAAGCTGATCATTTCTGCCGACCCTGCTATATGACAGATAAGCTAAACATATGGTTGAAGCCAAAGAAATTGTAACGGTAACGGGTGTGTAGTTGTTATTTTCATTTCCTCGCCCCGGTAACAAAGAGAAAGTAGCAAAGAGCGTTGACTTCCGCCACCCAACACGTAATATCTCAATTTGGGCGATGCTTAGGGTACGGATTGAATTCTAGGTTCCCTTTGCGCTCTAAAGGAGAGTAACCAATTCGGAATACAACGTGATGCTAGAAAAAAGCCTGTTGTTAAGATTTTTATCCAAAAATTTTCAGATATTTTGATTATCCTAATTTTTTTAAATCCTTTACAGAGATCGCCAGCAACATTTGGCAATGTTCCTAAACCACATGCACCCATTCCTGATGAAGCAGCAGATTGAGTACGGTATTTTTATCGTCGAACAGGAGGGTAAGATTCTTACTAAAACGTATTTTATCCTTCACTAGAGAGTAATAAAATATTATATAGCATTACATATATTTTCCAAATTGATGTTGGAAAATATATGTTGAAATATATTATTGACTCGGGCTCCAACCGTAATACATAATACCTTCTCTCGTTTATATATTTGCATTTTGCTTGCTACCTTACCGGTTTTCTCTAAATTGGAAGCACAAGTTGATGTTAAGATTCTTAGAAATACTTTGATGATATTATAAAAGGAAATGTTCTTTAAAGTATGAATAAAATACCGTAATGGATTGGAAAATGGAATGGCATTCATATTGCATTTAAGATATTTTGAATAGAGTAATTGGATTTTTTAATCTTTGCTTTTAATTTTTACTTTAAAATGGTGAGAGAATAATTAAGAAAGTCTTCTTTCTATATGATATTTTATTATTATGAACAATTATTCGATTAAAATAATAGAAAAGAAATAATAAAACATCGTCCAATTTTTCTTAGTTTTTTTTTCTAACTTCACGCAGTACGCAGAGGGAACCTAGTGTTGAAACACTTACTAACTATCAAATATACGATCACTACTGATCGTATACTAGTATTAATAAATATATAATAATAAATAAAACTGTTTATATATATTTTAATTATAATAATTTTAATTTAAAAGTAGTCACAAAGAAACTTAATGTTTTAAATATTTTAGGTACAAACGACTTCAATCGTGCCAAACTAATGAACGTGGGATTTGTGGAGAGTCAGAAGCAGAAACCCGGTGGATGGCAATGCTTCATATTCCACGACATCGACCTCTTGCCGCTGGACTCCAGGAACCTGTACTCCTGTCCGCGGCAGCCGCGGCACATGTCCGCTTCCATTGATAAGTTAATGTTTAAGTAAGTTTGCTATTTTACTACATATTTATTCTCTATACTTATATATATTTCCCACTAGTATTTATTAGTATGGGGAAAAGGTGGTAATTTGGCCCCCATTTTGTTTTTGAAGTCCATTATGCAAAGTAAAAGGTATACGCATCACCGGTTTTGTTATTTATTTATCTATATATAATTAACTGCAGAATAATAAAAATGCTACAGAATGTTCAAAAAATGTATTTTCCGAATAAAGGCAAATTTAACAATTTGATCAAGAGATTATATAGCCCATCTTTAGCCAAATTAAATGTATTAAACTTAATGACAAAACTCGCAGATTTAACTTAACTTCATTTAGCTTCACGCTTTATCCCTTGCGGGGTAGTCAGAGAGAACGAAGCGCCAAACGCTACGGTAACTCGCAGATTTATTTCTCCATAAGCTACAAAATCAAATTAAAAATTAAAATCCACGTCTCTACGTCTGTCGCTAGAATAACTCATGTCACAAAATATATAGAATGTATCTGAGTCCTCAGGCGAGGACGGTTAGTCTAAACACATTCAGACCAGTTCTACGACTTTTTCATTATTGAAGTGTCTGTTGACTGCTGGATATCACGTCTCTTTGGTACCGGCTAGGACTGCTGGTGACATGCTCTCTATAATCTCGGCTGCTCTG
>DWQW01009313.1:0-13064 GCA_018249695.1 Heliconius erato demophoon
AACTCTGGGAGGTGGCGAGGTGTCCTTAATTTGTTTTGACGTCACACCCAACCGCTTTGAACGGCGGTTGACGCGATTCGCGTTCCTGCAGGGATTCCGCGCCTCTAATGCCTCGCCCGCTACCAGTACAAACTTATTTATTCTCATGGAAATTTGCTACGAAACAGCTACTGTCACATTTTTGGGTTAGGATTTTGATAGTTTTATGTAACGGTTAGTGCTGTTTGAATTTGACGTTCAAAAAATGAAGGATGTAACTTCTTATTTTGAATAAAATTCTTTGACTTTGACTTGGAATAGTAGTTTATTTTAGCCTTATATGGAGTTATCAACATTTTTTAATGAATTGCTTTAGCATAAGCTTTGAAATATTTTCTGTATTTTTTTTTTGTGTAATAAGTAATGTATCCTTAAATCATTCAATAATGTATCTTAAGTCATTCATAGAGGCCAGTCGTCGCGCAAGGGCATAAATTGTGTACAGTCACAAAACAATCGACTGGTTGTGGGTTCGATCCCCACTCGAGGAGATGAAATATTTACAAAAAATATATATTTCCATTTCTTCGCTCTGGTGTCGAGGCAAAGCGCCGCGTTGAGTTCTGCCACTCAACACGCAATGCCTCCAGAATTCGGCAGAAAGTGAGGAACGAAGTGTCTTAACACTAGGTTCCCTCTGCCTACCCTACTGTTTGCGGGATACAGCTGAAGCTGATTTATTTATTTATTTTATCTTAAACCGTTGTTATAGGTATATAAGTAGAGTAGAGGAAGCGTAATACAACTTTGCACTGATTGATTGATATCTGAAATGTGTTTTTCAGTATCTCTAAACTCCGGTATTGGCTCATCTGATGCGGAGGAAACTAGTTTTAGATATAACGAAGTAGTTTTTTCTATTAAATCTAATTCAATGCAGTTTGTAGTGGATTTTAATAGTTTTGTTTATTATAATTTATGAACCTATGTTTTAAATATACGTGTCTATTGTTTATAAAGTCTAGCAACTTACTAAATATAACTGTATAATTAATGTAAATTATCAATATTTTTTATTGTTTCTTTATTTTATTAGTGATTTATTTAGTGTCCAATATACGAAGGCAACTGAAATGTGTTAAATAAATTATATAAAGTGATTCACTCTGTTTCACAGTGGAGATGCATAAAATATTCCTAATAGTATCTTTTGTACTATTTTTACCAAATCAGGATAAAAAATTCTTTCTTCTTTAACAAAATGTTCCACAAATTACTCAATCTCTCTAGGGACTAGGTGGGAAAAAATATTAAATATTATCTAAAAATGGTATCCTAATAATATAGGGCTGTAGGATCTTATTTCTGTTTACTCATAGCCCAATTATGTACAATAATCAAATCTTTTTTGATTATTTCATTTCATGTTCTACAAATTTTCACTTTTTCACTCAAAATCTCATACTCGATGACGATATTCAACTATGAAGTTACATTGTTGAAACGCCGGTACCTATTAAAAGTATCTTATTATTTTTAAATTATTAATTATTTATTGCATATATGAAGCTTTGAAAAGCAATTAATATGTATATCTTATAAAAAATTCAAACATTAAAAAAGTGTTAAATATTTTTCGAAATTATAAACGAAATGTACCTATCGTTCGGTCATGATTTCATTGAATTAATTATGTATTGAGTACATTAATCTCCTTCGACCAAACGAGAAGTGTCGATTGCAAGAGTAATTATGATGTGGTAAATAGTAAATTAGTAATACAATATAATTTGCACCGTAGAGACCAATTTTTGTAAAAAAATCTATAAAAAATAAATAGCTGTTTCTTTTGAAAGGTGCAGAACGAAGTGTCTTGTCATTTAGTTTTCTCCGCCTATCACTATATGTGGAACACAGTGAAAAGTTGAAAATAAATATAAAATACATATTAGTATGCATAATATTTAATATTTCAAAATATCCGTAGAATGTAATGTTGATTGCAAAGATAATATTGATTAAATAAAAAAAATGTGTGTTCGCATATAACAGTTATATAAAATAGTCCGATTCTTTGCAGGTTTGAAGTATCTCCACTCAGCTCGCATTCTCCATCGAGACATCAAGCCGGGCAATCTGTTGGTGAACAGTAATTGCGTGCTCAAGATATGCGACTTCGGTCTAGCCAGGGTCGAGGAACCAGACGCCACGAAAAACATGACGCAGGAGGTCGTTACACAGTATTACAGGTTAGTTGCTTTGAGTTTGTTTATTTTTTAAATTTGTATTTTAGCTGTTTAAATATCTCTAAATATCGCGCCTTTAACGATTTCTATTAAAATATTTGATGATTTGAACGCAAACAATACTTCAGGTACCTACTCTACAGCGTAAAGCGATATTAAAGCATTTGGCGTTCCTTATCATTGTTATTTCGTTATTTAAGGATAACTACGACTTACACCGTAATGTTATATAGCCTATAGCAATTCTGAAGATTGCAGCTTTCATACAAAAGCTTTCATAAAAAGAAAGTAAATCGGATCAGTATATCCGGATATCTTAACGTTTAAACAAACAAACAAACACACAAACCCTTTCTCTTTATTATATTATATCTGATATATCTAAATATACAGTTGCCATAATGTTAATTCATGTAAAACGGAAATATTAGGAACTTTAAAAAACTCAAGCAAATTAAATATTAATCTTGGAAGTTTTTATTTTTTTTATCATAAAATGTGCTATTCTTATTTACTAATCTATATTATCATTTCAATAAAAAACTAAAGCGTGTAACATAAACATTTTGTTATTTTACTTGTTGTGAAGCTCCACTTAATTCAATTTGCTGCCTCTCCCTATACAGCACTTTGTTTTTCTTGCGTGCTCCGTAAACTTACTGTGTTAGTATTGTGGATAAGGATAACCAATCGTTAAATTTGTTTTCCCATCTATCTATATTCTATAAAAATCTATACATATAAAACTGTTCCTTCTTTGTATATCGGGTTACTAATTAAAACATAATAATTCTACATTGGCAATTATGGAAGCACTCAAAAAGGATTTTTTTTTATTCTTTCGAGAAAAAAGAGATTTCCTATTCCACGTTTTAATATCAAAGATAACATACTAATACGAAGCTAGTATATTCTTTACCGTAAATTCAACTACTAAACGTTAGATATATGAATATATGTATGTTTTATGATCACGTTGTTTCTACATTTTGCATTATTGAAAAATATAAATCACGCTTTACCACGACTCTTGAATGATTGTGTTGAAAATTATAATCATTTAAATACATAGTGCTGTATCCCGCACACAGCAGGGTAGGCAGAGGGAACATAGTGTTGTGACACTCCCTTCCCTACTTTCTGCCGAATTCTGGATGCATTGCGTGTTGAGTGGCAGAGCTCAACGCCGTGCTTAACCTCGAAACCAGAGCGAAGAAATGGAAATATAAATTGAAATAAATATTTCATATCCTCGATTGGGGATCGAACCCACAACCAGTCGATTTTACAGTCACACCTCGTGCCGCTGCGCCACGACTGGCCCCATACACTCACTAGAAATGCATCATCTGCTTTTATGAAGCTGTATAAACATAAAGCCGGTCCCCTCGCCGCACAGCGCGATTGAATAGATGCAATTAGATCTTATTAGTTAACGGTATCGTTTTTCCTGAAACTTTAAACCACATCTAATATAATGTTACTGGATATTTCACGGGGCACTATAGATTTTATTGCTATAGCTGTTGTACTCGAATTAAATTGGTATCGCAAAGGCCAAGGTAAAGTAATGTTTGTAAGGCGGAATTTATTACTATTATTGAAAGATTTCCCTGTTGGGTTGAAATAAAAGTATAATAGACTATTCAAAAGTATAAATGTTTTTTTTAAAGAAAACGTATAAATATATGAACGTAGCGGGATTTTAACCCGCGCCTCATTGAATCGTTGTAACCACTAACCCATAGATACGTTCTCATCAAGCTCCGTCGGAACTTGTACGCTTTTTACAACTTATTTATGTTGTTAGCTCTATTAGGAGATTTTTACAAATTTCCGCTACTCTAAGATTAGATTAGAAGAATTACTTACAAATAGGACTTGGTTCGCTACTCTAAAATGTTTATACGTTTTCTAGAAAAGTATTTTTCTTTCCATAATGTGAAATAACTCTTAAAATAAATATAAAACTATTCTTAATAGGATCAGTTATTAAAGTTTAGGCGAAAATATGATATACTGGTATATCTATTCGGACGATTGTAAAAGACACACAACTATATAAATTTAAATTTTAAAATATAAAAAAAAATATACATTTAATTTTAACGATCTTTTACTATATTTTTATAAACTTTATCTCGTCATCTCGCCTACAAATCGAGTTAGTTTAATTTCGAAGTAGGTAATCGTGAAGTGAGCGCGCGGAATGAATGAATGACCTTTGCTCCGTTGACCGCGGTTTTGAAAGTGGGCCACGGCTGGCTCATCTTGCTTTACGCGGTTACCGCATAATATATCACAAGTCGTGATTTCTATCTAACAGTTAAGTTATTTTATACGTTAAACGTGATTCCTACTGAAACCTAGACGCCTATAAACCGTTGCTAGGTCTTAAACTTGATTTTAAGTTTGATTGAATACGCGATGGCGAGTCACGAGCTACGATGGAATTGTTGTGATTTATTTATATATAAAATTTTCAAGTTTATCCTAAGACAGATGAGCTCAGCGCGACGGTAGCGTTTGTTAGCGCGACGGCTGTGGGTTCGATTCCACTTGGCGAAATTAATTGTTTTGATTTTTGCGCTTTGATAATAAGACAAATCGTGGTATTGTGTGCCGCCACTCATCTTAAAACTGGGATCCCTCTGCCCTACCCTACTAGGGAAAATATAGTGTGAAACGGATGAACAAACAACATACGTAAAATGCTCAGAGAATTCGGTTAAAAGTATATGTAATATAACTTTTTCGTAGTAATGTCCTTGTTAATTTCGTAAGTGCCAAATATAAATTATGTTTAACTCTACTTTTTGAATGATTTTTATAATTATTTAATTTCGTTAAATAATTTAAAAATTCAATGCTATCAAAACTAATTTTAAAATGTTTTTTTATTATTACAGTATTTTGTTTTACTATTATTTTATTTGTCCACACAAATCCATTAATAGTTGGTTAACAATTTAAATTGAAATTAAACAAATTATATCGATTATACAATGCATTACATATAAATTTTATGTTGTCAAAACATATTTTTATACCTCATACATACTTTTATACGAAGTGTCGTGATGGTAATATTTTAGAATTTAGATAGATGATAGAAGCCGTTCATATCAGAAACATTATTTTTTAAACATTTTTAAAGTGTTATTCCACACTTAGGAAAGAAAAAATAAGTAAGAAACATTATTTTCATGTAAAGATATCGTTGTCGTAGGTGTGGCTTCTTGTAATAAATAATAACGTACGATACGTAAGTAACTTGGAGAAAACTATTTAAAACTCAAACACCACTTACATAGATAATAAAAAGTATAAAAGGAGTGAAAAAAATATGTTTTCTGCGTTGTTATTTAGTTATTAAGCGATGAAATTAAAAGCAAGAATCGCTTACTTACTTTAAGAAATCAATGAAATATTTTTTTGGGCTTCACGCTGTAATCCCGTACACAGTAATGTAGACAGCGGCAATCTAGTGTTAAGACATTCCGTTCCCCATAATCCGCTGAATTCTGTAGGCATTGCGTGTAGAGTGGCAGAACTCAACGTATTGCTTTGGGTATTGCGATACCTGAGCGTAGAAATATTAAATATTTAATTTCCGAGGGAATCACTCTAGAGTGGGAATCAAAGCCACAACCTTTCGCGTTCATAGTCACACGCTTGTGCCCCAGTGCCACGATTGGCCTGACGAAAATATTTAATATGATAAATGTTTAAATTTGCTTAATTGGTTTATATAACAACAACAGTTTTGTATAAATTATTAAATATGATTATTTTATAAGAATATTTACCCTTTTTTTATTCTAGAATATATTTTGATTCTTTAATTTCTATACACATGTATTAAATAAAGAACTTTTATCAATTTCTTCTTAAATTTCAGAGCACCGGAAATCCTGATGGGCGCTAACCACTACACCGCAGCGGTCGATGTGTGGTCGGTTGGTTGTATATTCGGCGAGCTGCTCGGTCGTCGTATTCTGTTCCAAGCACAGAGTCCTGTACAGCAGGTATTATTGTTTGTATTGCCTACATAAAATAAATTATATATTCTATATTGTGATATGGAAAGCTAAAATAATTTATCTATAAATATTTGACGGCAGTCGTGGCACAGGAGCGTGTGATAGTAGAGAAGTAAACGCGACAGGTTGTGGGTTTGATTCCCGCTGGAGGAAATGTAAAATTTAATAGGGGGACGGAAGTGTCTTAATAGACACGCAGTCTTAACACTTCCCAGGTTCTCACTGTCTATCCTGCTATGTGTAGGATACAGCGTGAAGCTAATGAAAAATATTTGAATATTGACCAATTTTCATGCAAAGGCTTTGAATGTAGAATTGATAAAGGCAGTCTTATACCATGAATACACTTAATATCATTCACTCTTCGAGTTTAAATCTTAAACCACAACTAATGTGTAGCTCCGCCGTGGATTACTGTATGCGTGTGCATGTATCTTTATAGTATATTAGTAATTTGAATTTACGTTGTATGATAATGATCAATGTAAATTTTATCAATATGGCAGAGTGAACCAGGGAATAGTCAAATTTCATAATTTAAATACGCGATAGTAACGAATGTACTTGTAAAGAATATATGTAACGTGTTATAAGTTCTTTTTTGGTGTCTCTTGTACGTATACGGGACGATTTATGTATGTATAAGGTTAATAAAAAAATGAGTAATAAAATGTCAAAAAAATATAAACAACAATAAAATTAACTGACATTTTTTTACCTAGTATAACATATTTATTTACTATTAAGTAAAATGGCATGGACGAGGCTTAAATTACACGCGTGGGAATGTTATCTATATTTAAAATGGATACGTTTCCCCTGAGTGGTGTTGTGGCTTTGGGTTCCGCCACCAATATATATTACATTTTAATACTTGATAAAATTAAGCAACATTCAATATTAACAAATTATAAAATAAAAATTTACATTACTTAGTTTATGTAACATATAAGTTTCTTTTAAATTTTCTTTCTTCTTATTTTATCTATAACTATTCTGAAATTTACAATTAGAAAATAATTGAAATTCCATATTAAAATTTAAAAACGAAACAAAATTAGAACCGGCTCTTGAAATTCGTTCAAAAGGCCAATTCAGCTTTCTTATACGCATAAAATATTAATACACGGTTTTTTTACGACTGTTCTAATTATTTCGGCATTTCTGTAATGGGAACTTGTAGATGCGCGTTGATTCGAAACCCGTTACGTTCAATATTCTGTACGAATGAAAGCATTTCTTCATCTCAATACGTGCAGTATGGTCGAGGAGTCGTGGAGTTTTGCGTATTGTTCTCTCGGAATGAAAGAAGTTGAGAAAACCCTAAAATCAATGCTGCGTAGCCATATCAGTATCTTATTAACTATATTGAGGCCGTTGTGGCCTAGTAGAACAAGGGCGTGACTGAAACGCGACGGTTGTGGGTTCAATCCCCACTCGAAATGAATTGTTATTTCTTAAAATTTTCATTTCTTCGCTTTGGCACCAAGGCAAAAGTCCGGCGTTAAGTTCCGCCACTTAACAATCATTGCCTCGAAAAATTCGGCGGGAAGTGGGGAACGGAATGTCTTATGACTATGTTCCCTCTGCCTACCCTGCTGTGTGCGGGATACAGCGTGAAGCTGATTTATTTACTATATTTTTTATTCATAAATTCCAGCTGGAACTAATAACTGAGCTCCTCGGCACCCCGTCCCTAGAGGATATGAGATACGCGTGCGCCGGCGCCCGCGCCCACATGCTGCGACGCGCGCCCCGCCCGCCGGCACTCGCCGCGCTCTACACGCTGTCTGTGCAGGCTACACACGAAGCTGTGCATTTGTTGGCACAGGTGAGTTGCTAAATAATACTATAAGTTAATCTGTGTCGTCTTAGGATTGCTGAGACCCTTGGGTATATGTGAATTTGGGGTTATATAATGATGATTCAAGGCCCTCTTTAGTTCTGTAGGCCTGGACGTGTCTGAGGTCTAAGTAAAGTATGGCGCTAATACATTGTACTTATGTATAAAATGTATGCTATTTCTCTTTTCAGCATGATTATGTAGAAGGGTAGAACTTAGTGTTCAGGCAACGTTTTTCACTTTTGAAAGTATTTAGATGCTGTGTAATGAGTGGCTGAATTCGGGGCATCGATTTGTCTTCACTGGGAAAACTAAATATAATTACTTCATCACATTACTTAGAATAGAAATTGAATTAAATGTTTCCGTATCTGAATCTCATCTTATCATAGAAAGCCCGATTACACTACCTCACATACGATGATTAAGAATAAGAATGAAAGAACATTGTAGATTGGAATGTCTCTATTCTGGTTACATAAACAAAATAAAAATTAGTGAAAACTTCTATTTTGTCCGTACTTCTATTTTCCTACCTAACTTTATACCTTACTTTGAATTATACATGTATTTTTGTTTGTATTTTGTACACTGTAAATGTTTCCTTTTTTGTATTTATTTACATCTAAAAATAACATCCAATATTTACGCAAATGACAAGCAGTCATTTTCAAGAACGCGTCAGAAACACAGGTATTTCACATTTGTTCCACATTTTTATTGAACTTGTTTTTCTGACCGTGCAGGCCATGTTTCCTGATATGGAAATTGTTTATAAGATATCTTAATTTTACAAAGATTATTTTATAGTTAAAGTAGTATTTGAAGTAATATTTTGTTAGACCTTACTACCTCACCTTACTTTGTACTGGGCGTATCGAAACCTATTTTTATATACTTTTTTTGCGATCGATTTTTGTGTAGCTACTCCTAAATTATAAGCACGTTTTATTTTTAAAAACTTTAAGTATGTACTAATTTCATTAAAAATAGCAAAAAATACTTTATTTACGAATATTTTTGAAAAGAAATTAGCTAAGAATACACCAAATCTCCACGTAAAATACTCAATTTTTTTAAGGTTTTTTCTTAAAATATATTTTTGTATACATTAAATCATTAAACTTGTCTAGACTACTTGTTTGTTATTTAGTTAAGTATTTAATATGATATTCATCTTCTTAAAATAATTTACCATTAATGAGTAAGCACAAGGAAATTGAAATTTGAGCGTTTCGGAGAACTGTCAGACACCTTAAACTCCATCGTGTGAATTTTATAAGAGACGCCGAAAATGTTATGCCATATTTTGCAGATTACTTATTAACTATATATTTAAGAAAATTGATAATTGTCTAGTGGTCAGAGCGCCTGTTCGGCTTCCAGGAGGCGCGGGTTCATGTCCCGCTACGTTCAATTTTTTATAAATAAAAATAAAATTATTATACGTTTACTAAATAATAGTAGTATTTATCATATTATCATTCTCATGAGGAAATCGAACCTACAACTATCACTTCATTTTTAGCTATAGTTGCAACGAAGTCTCAACGGATGGATATAAATTCGTATACTATAAATAGTCGTTACTCCTAAGCGTACAAATTTACCCGTTGTGTAGAGCGAAAAGCACACATCCATCTCAATTTGTCTTGAACTTCCTGACTCTCATTTATAAAAGCTTGCCTTAATATTTTACTTGTAACTCTTTAGATTTATATTATCGTTTTTTAAATTTTACCCTGCATTCCGCACATAGCAGGGTAGGCAGAGGGAATCTAGTGTTAAGACACTCCGTACCCATTACAGAACTTCTGATCTCCAATTTACGCCGAATTTTGGAGGCATTGCCTATTGAGTGACTAAACTCAACGCCGCGCTTTGCTCTTTCCCAAAGCACGGAAATGAAAATATTAAATATTTCTTTTCCCCGAATCTAAATCGAACCACAACCTATCGCGTTTGCAGTCGCACGCTTGTGTTTAGTTGTATTTGTGTTAATTTAAAAATGTAAAAATTATAAATTTTATCATTAATTTTGTATAATATTACGAGACATTACTTTTTTTTAGAAAAAGTTAAAAATTTAAACGCAGCAGGATTTGTTCTGATATCAATAATTTTGACGGTTATATCTTAATTAAAAAATGTTAATTGTTATTGTAAAGGGAAGTTTAGTTAAGATTTACTTGACTTCCTTACTTTTTAATTTACCTATCGATTTACTTATTATCAAAACTAATAAATTTACAATAATACATTACAGATGCTAGTGTTTGATCCGGCCAAGCGTATTTCCGTAGTCGATGCGCTAGCGCATCCCTATCTCGAAGAGGGCCGACTACGCTACCATTCGTGTATGTGCAAGTGTTGCTACAGCGCTCCGCCCGCAGCACGTCACTACTCACCCGACTTGGAACCCGTTGCCCCCCACGCCTTCCACGACGGATGGGAACGGAAGTTGACTTCTGTGCATCAGGTTAAAGGTAATATATAGGCTTTTTTCAATTGTGTTTTATTTATATTTATTTAAATATTTCAATAATTATATTTTCCTACTAAAAATATTATAAATGTGAAAATTTCTGAGGCTGGATGTTTGTTCCATTGTTATCACTCAAAAACTACTAAATTAGGCTACAATTTATATAAACATTTTGTATAATATGACAGTAAGCTTTAGCGGGCAAAGCCGCGTGTGGATCGCTAGAAAATATTAAATTTGATAAACTAAAATAATTAATAGGGAACTACTTCTATTGTAAACCTTTTTCATATTTTTGTGCATTGCAAAAACACATATATATGATTAAACTGAAATTAAATATATTTTTGTTTGTATAAGATAATTTACACGAAGTATTTTATTTAATTAATGAATGTGTATCTTTGTTCTCGTAATCGGAGTTGTTAAACGTTGTTCAAAACAAAACAAATTAAAAAATCCGAAATGACAATCCGAAAGTGCTTGTTAAAGCTTATTTGAATTACAAAGCTTTATGTATCAATGTTGAGTTTTAACATTGAAACGTAAATACGTTAATAATGTTGGGATTTCAATATTTCATTTGAGTTAAATGATATGCCGCACTATTACTATTTTAGTATGATAGAGGCGCTTTGTTTGTAATATCTAATTTTAGTGGGGAAATTTATTTATTCTCATACATAGACAAAGTGCGCTTTTGAGCTCCGCCTCTTGACACGTAATGTCTCAAAAATTTTAGGGACAGTGGGGAAGGGATTTTTTAACACTAAGTTCCCTCTGTCTAATCTGCAATGTATGAAAAATCGTTAAGCTGTTACTTTTCTTTTTACGATAAATATACCTAGATATTTGCTTGGTCCGCACGAAAAAAAAGACTAGGATTTTGCCAATGGAGTTTCTATTAATCTCTGAAGTCTATGCCGACGTAAAGTTGCTACTATAGATCATGTAATTCTCCCATAGACTCTTAAGTAGCTTGTTACTAATGTTTACGTATTTTCTCTAATCTAATAATGAAGAAACAGTATTTAATTTTTGCGTTCAGTTTCAAATTTTCATTACAAAGATAACGTGTCATAAAGTCTTGTTTACTTAAAAAAAAATAACGATATGATATATAGATAGCTTCATGTTATACCATTGTTAATTTACATAAGGTATAAAGGGTTGAATAAAAATTGAGATATAGGCTTAATAGCGGTTTTTGTATGAAATAAAAATAAAATTTTAAGATCATGTTTCCTACCAAAGCACTTCAGACTAAAGTGATTCATCATTATATTATACTTCTATAACATCTTAAATCCCACAATATTATAAATGTAAAAATTTATGCATGCAAGCATAGATATTTGTTCCACTTTCAAGCAAAAATTTGTGAACGAATGGAATGGTTTTTTGGCGACACTTTACATTTATACAAGCTTATACATCGGAAATATAAATTGAAATAAATATTTAATTTCCTCGAGTGGGGGGATCGAACCCACAACCTGGCGCGTTTACAGTCACACACTTGTGCCACTACATCCCGATTGGCCTCATAAGTAAATGTTAGCTACAACCATAATTTGTATACAATCCGCAGAGGAAATCCACAAGTTCATAGCGGAACAGCTGCAGACGTCGCGCGTGCCGCTCTGCATCAACCCGCAGTCGGCCGCCTTCAAGAGCTTCGCAAGGTAAGGCGACGCGCCGCATCCGAGACTAGGTGATTTCTTGATATAACCTAAACGTGCCTCTGCTTGTGCGGTCGATGACTTTTGAGCTTTGGTTTTTTGTTTTTTTTTTGTTGGGATTGTTTTTTTTTTACTTTGATGAATTATTTTGTTTTGATAAATATAATAGAAATTTGATTTTATGTTTCTTTAATTTTTGGTTTAATTGAATCACAATTTTGATTCTTAATCTGTATTAATATTTAATCATTAGTATTGATTAGATTTTAAATACTAGATTTTAAATATTTTAATTCTCGTTATCGACCGCTCAATGTTGGCATTTTTTGCTGCTATTTAGCGACCACCCCGCACCCATATTCGGCCACGCTATTTTTTTATTTTTATGACGGGAAGACAATATTGTGACATTTGAGGACGTTACTGTGAAAGTGGCCTAACCTAAATATATTTATCTGAAAATACTGAATTTGAACATTTGCGAGTTGATATAAGATGGAGCACTAAATGCTGTTTTCTAGCGATTGTATAATACAATTATACTGACACACAGGTTTCCGTTAAATATCGGTTCGGTCACTTTAATACAGACGACCTCAAGTGTGTTTATAAACAAGTTATGCATAATTTCATTACATTATTTCAACTATTGTTATACGGTTTTATAATAAAAGATTGTCTTCACGTCACCAAACGATAATAAAAGAAAGAACGAGCCTCATCACAACTAAACGTGCTATTAGAAGCACGACAGTTTGACTCTTGTATTGTTTACATACAAATAGT
>DWQW01009314.1:0-13062 GCA_018249695.1 Heliconius erato demophoon
GCGCGGCGTTGAGTTCTGCCACTCAACAAGCAATGCCTCCAGAATTCGGCAGAAAGTGGGGAACGGAGTGTCTTAACACTATGTTCCCTCTGCCTACCCTGCTGTGTGCGGGATACAGCGTGAAGCTAATTTATTTATGTAATGTCAATAAACATTTTGTTTCCACATTTTCATAGTATGTATATTTCACAAACAAACCTGGATATCTCCATAAATAGGATAGACCGACGGAAGGACCATAAGAACTGAGCTTATATACAACATCCAAGACATGTAGTTCGAAGGATCGACTATATAGTGCCACTTTTGTTCCTTAATGTTACATATCTCTCGTATCAAGCACATGACATTGTAAAACAAGATAGCTGCAGTGCTTATATATATTGCGATCGCACTTTCGTAATCTATAAATACAAAATAATTATTAATTTATTGTTTCCTAGTAAAAAGTAATACCAGTACAGAGATACGTACCCTTGTATTGTTCGGTGTAAGATTGATTAACTACTGGTCTCTCTCGAAAATCTCTCACATTCGTTGTAAAGTTGGGTGACATAAGAAAGTACGTATATACTGTGACGAAAGTCAAAAATATACAGTACAAAAGAAGTTTAGCCAGATGGAAGTATTTTCCATAAGAGTTCCATTTCATCTGCAAATATTTCTGGCTCAATGGGTGAGCCAGTAGCTCAACACGGCCATGAGCTACCATTGCCTATAAAAATTGAGAAATTATCCAATAGCTCGGCTATTGCTATTTATCTCATCAGAGTTTAAATAGTAATCTAAATCTGAGTTAGATTTTATATGTATAGTGAATGGCATGCTGACGTGGTAATGCGAATGTACATTTGCGTGATCCTTAAACTAGTAGGTATGTTATGTGATTTAAAAATATGTATAGTGTAAACTTTATACAAGGGACTGTGAAGTGAATTAAGAAATAATATTTATTATCATTATTTTCTGCAGCTGGCCTAAATCTTCTACTGGTTGGATTCCAAACTCTAAAAGGAGAATTAGCAGACCAAGACGGAGATGGCGAGACGAGTACGATAATAGGCAATAGTGAAAGAAATGGATTTACTCAACAATGAGACAGTACAGACTTGCATAAAAATTAAAAAATATTTTCCTAATAAATGTTAACTTTATAATATTGTATTTTAAGCTTTTTATAGTGTAAGATAATCCAAATACATAAATATCATTTTTTGTATTTTTGGTACATAATATGATGTCAACAATAAAGTTGTTTTAATCGTAGTAGAAAATTGCTACGATGTTACATTGTTACTACACTACGCTCACCAAAGTAGAAGTTGTTAAATAAACTAATTTTATATAGAGTCTACACTGCATATTATTATTATTTTCAGGTGCATTTGCAATATAGTGTTTTTATATAAAAGACAATTAGTGCTAGGCATCACTGTGCTGTGGTGAAGCGCCACCACTGACTCACGTTGATCACACACAACGGTTCTGGGCGATACTGTGGGTCGTTCCGCGCCTGTCTCAGCGCTTCGATCTTAAGCTTCGAATGTTCGTAGTATTTGAATGAATATTTAATCTGCGATGCAAAATTATAATATGTCATTATTTAAGTGCTTATATTAAACTTACATTCAAAGCGGGCAACGGTATTTTCGATGATTTGATCTCTGAAATTTTGACACCATCTTCATCTACTTTCGGTTGAGGGCACAGAGCATCGAAGTTGTATTTTATCTAAACGTTATAATAACAATATTTTCATTTCATATATAATTTCAGTTTGTCAAAATGTACTAATAGAATATAGACATTTAAGTTTAAGTGATATTATATACTACACAGTAGGTATTTATATCTCTATCTCTATGCGTGTATTACTTACGTAGAAGCTTTTTGAATCTTTTTTGCAATTAGCTTTGGTGAGGCATTTGTCTTGTACTGCTTCGAATACCCTCGGCATATACGCGATGAGAGCAAGTGTCACGCAAGGATGACGGTCAGACCGTAGGGCCATTACTTCTTTCGCTCTGCGTATAGAAATGTATTATAGAATTAGAATGAAATAATAATTATCATGATTTATTTTAAGATTTTTATTTGTATGATGTTAGCTATAATCCAATTTTTATAATTTATTTTCCATATACTGAGTGGTAGACAATCATTTTGTTCTTTACTTTCCTAGGAACATCTTTAAAATAAATATTATCCATCGCCATAGAGATTCGAACATACATTCATTGTATTCTGTCAGACATACTGATAACATCACGGAAATATTTATTGACTGTATCAAATTAATTTCGAACTGAAACAAAATACAGTAGTTAAGTAACAAGAAAGTAATTGAATTCTACGTTACCTTTGCTCGTGGGTGACCATAGCCAGCGCGGCCTCGGGGAATTTATAATAGATGGCGTAGTCTATAGCGCTCATATCTAAGTTGTTGTAATTCAAGCGACAACCCATAGATAGCAACAGAGCTATTGAATTGGGCTTATTTTCCATTGTGGCCAGGTGAAGGGGCGTATTCTAAACATTAATCATAAAAATAATATCCATAAGCAAAAAAATATAAAACAAATATTTTTTTTAAATTGTAATTATTTATACCAGTAAACTTGCTTAGCTACGAAATAAAAATAGTTTGAGAAAAAATACAATACATGTTAGCTAATTATAAAGCAAAATTACGCTGAATTACAATACGTACTCCATCTTTGTCCGATTGATCAAGCAAATGAGAATGAACTGAGTGCAACAGTTCTATTGTTTGGGTGTATCCACTCATTGCAGCCAGATGCAGTGGATTGCGCCCATTGTGGTCTCTGTGCAGTAAAGCACCACGGTTAAGTAAGAGTTGGACTACCCTAGTGTGACCTTCACGAGAAGCAATATGCAAGGGTGTCAGCCCTTCCCCATCGCTCTCGTTTATAATGAAAGTTCCTTTATCAGAGTCCAACAACTGGCAAGCAGTGTGATAGCGCCCGAATCTGGTAACATGTAATAAATCATATTTAAATATTTCCGTTAAAGCAGCCGTATTATGATAATTTTCTTAATTTGAGAGAAAATTAGTATTTTGTTCTTCAGTGCGTTTTACATTTTAAAGTGATATATTAATATATTTGATATTTTAAAATATTAGAATTAAAAGAAGGCCCTTCTCTTCTGATGGAGTTAATATATCAGCAGTTTATGTATACAACATACGTTAGGTATATTGCAGACTATTTATTGAATTTAGATTTTTCAGAAATTACCAAACAACATGGCTGTTTGATAATCTAAATCTGATAATTTTAGAAAAAATCTCTGATTTTAATGTTGTAGCAAGCTATTTTATTAAAAATGTTAACGCTTTACCTGGCTGCAAAATGTAATGGACTTTCGTTGTTATTATTTTTCAAATTAATACTAGCACCGAGCTGTATGAGATTTTGCAAGGATCTTATGTGTCCCTCACGACTGGCGTAATGTAGAGGTGAACAGCCGGTGTTGTCTTTTTCATTGAGTAGCTTAACAAGGCTTCTTTCGCAGCGGTGCTGAAGGTAAGAAATCAGTAAAAAACTTAAATCCAAAGGTCTTATGTTACTTTAAAATATTTTGTTGTTTTAGATATTACTATGACAGTTGATATTTATTTAGGTCTTGTAAAACTGTCGTCATCAATAACTTACGATGGACAACTCCTTAATAACTTTGTTACAAAGCCCTTGTCAAAGTTGTGATCAATAGCGGTTTAATATAATTTTATCGTAGTAAAAAGTGATAACTTGAATATTGATGTTATTTTTATACAGTATATAAAATTTATTTTCTCATATGTAATTGTAAAAAAATATAATTCTTATAGATAAACAATATAGACATATTTTGTATAAAAATAATAATTGAATATTATACAACCATTATTTAATTATATTTGTTTGTATAATATTCAATTATTATTATAGAAATGGATTTTACTTTGCAAGTAGCAGCGAAATCTTCCAAGCGTCCGCCGTTCATGACAACTAGATGTAGGACATTTCGCGAGTTGATATCTTTAAGCTCCACATCGGCACCCAATGTTATCTGTAATATTTGTATTTTATGATTAATAAATAAGCATTGACTTAATTTTAGCAATATATCATATTAAAATAAAATAATACGCAGCTTAAATTTTTATTTTTTTTGAAATTGTAATTATAATAAAATTTTTGGTCATTTGAGGCCAGTCGTATCCTGGGGCACAAGTTGTAAACGCGACAGGTTGTGGGCTCAAAGCGCAGCGTTGAGTTCCGTCACTCAACACGCAATGCCTCCAAAAACTCTTAACATTAAGTTCTCAATGCATACCTGATGTGAAATTAAAAAAAAAGGACATTAATGGCATGCGCTAAAAATATCGATATACCAATTTATGAACTGTTCTCCATCCGGCCCTCGAAGCTGCTAACAGCAGTGGCGACCGCCGTTCTTTATCCAAAGGATTTATGTCGGAACCTTCAGCAATTAAATAGCTCACAATGTCTGGATGGTCAAACATTGCCGCGCAGTGTAAAGGGGTCATCCGTTGTACGTCACACGAGGTGAGGCATGCTTGTTTTTCAGCTGGCTGCATTGTGAACATTAGAGTCACAATTTCCAGAGCACCCTGTTAATAGTCGTAAGAAATTTTTATTGAAAGATTTACGTGGACTTTTAGGTTAAAAGTTCATTATTTTTTAAATATTTTGTAGATAAATAAGTCTTTTAAAAAATATATAATATTATAAACATATTTATATTTCCATTCTTCGCTCTGGTATCGAGGTTAAGCTAGGTGTTGAGTTCTGCCACTCAACACGCAATGCCTCCAGAAT
Organism: Heliconius erato demophoon; assembly: GCA_018249695.1. NCBI lineage: Eukaryota > Metazoa > Arthropoda > Insecta > Lepidoptera > Nymphalidae > Heliconius > Heliconius erato. The sequence continues at coordinate 4,848 of DWQW01009314.1, forward strand.
TCGGCAGAAAGTGGGGAACGGAGTGTCTTAACACTAGGTTCCCTCTGCCTACCCTGCTGTGTGCGGGATACAGCGTGAAGCGAATTTATTTTTTTAAAACATATTTAACTAATACGGTTAAGGACAATTTGTGACAATAACAACGCTTTACAAACCTGAGCACACGCAAGATGGACTGGAGTGGATAGATCATGTTGTTGCGTTGAGATCTTCGCACCGGACCTGAGGCACAGCTCCACGGCTCTTATATCCCCGCCATGTACAGCAGAGTGGAGGGGGACATTTCCCTCATTATCATATAAGGAAATCATATGTTCACGAGTGCAACCTTTAGATTCTCCCCATTGAAGAAATATTTCCATTGTTCTTGAAGAAGCATTCTTAGCAGCTTCGTGAATTGGATAGTAGCCGTTGTTACAGGGACGTTTGCATTGAGCTCCCATATCCGTTATCTGTTAACGTGAACAATATTATAATCATTTAGTGATTATCTATTTTATTAAAAAAATATGACAACCAAAATTAAGCCACTAATTATCGTACAAAAATTGTGCATTAGCTGTAATTAACCTTGCATATAGTACTTTATTTAGCTGTTTTTAAGTAGTGTTAGTTCAATAAAACAAATAAACATTTAATGTGTTTACCAAGATTCTGGCACAGATGTCATGATCATGGATAGCAGCGCAATGCAAAGCTGTCCGTCCGTGTTCCCCACCCAAATCCACATTGAATTGGCTCCTATATCTTGCAAATACCTCAAGCACAGATACCTAAAGATACAATTAAAAGAAAATATTTAAAAAAAATACTTAAATTTACTTTAAAATATTTTGTATTTTTCATACCTTATTGAGTTCCGTTGCCAGATGGATGGGTGCTTGTGATTTTTCATTTAGTATGCTTGTATTGATTCTCCTAAAATAAATAATTCTTTGTCACATATTGTTTTATATTATTAATCGGTTAGTTTCTATATTTATATATAAAATATAAAGATAAATCGACCTATACACATATTCGTACATACTTGTATACTATTTCAAAATCTCCTATGTCTAACGATGATTTTTTTCTCTTTTTACATTTTATTAACTATAAGATTTTTCTCTGCATTTAAGTAATATTAATGATTAAAGATAAATTTGTTAACAATGCGCAATACTTACTGTTGAAGTAAAAATTCTATTGCTCTGAGTGATTCATTTTCGACAGCCACATGCAAAGGCGTATTCCCAGCATTATCGGCAATATTGAGATCTATAAAGAGAATTATCAACTAAATCAAAAAGTTCTACCACTCAACACGCAATGCCTCCAGAGTTCGGCAGAAAGTGGGGAACGGAGTGTCTTAACACTAGGTTCCCTCTGCCTACCCTGCTGTGTGTGGGATACAGCGTGAAGCTGATTTAATCTATAAAGAGGTAAGGCAAAAATAACAAACTGTATTTATTATTCTGGTAATAATTATTAAGTATATTTAAATTTTTTGCAAAAATTTATATTTATTAATTTTTAAGATCCATACTTGTGTCCAGTAAAGCCTCTGTCTGTAATTTTTTTTAAAGGTGTACACTCAGCTTGATGCTAATTGTTGTTAGGTCATGGCTATCAGATAAATGCACTATCTACTATTACCTACATAAGTTTATAGAAAAAATACTGCAACTAACCCATCAACTTAAGTAATTGAATATTTGTGTAATAGAACTTTTAAAAAGAATTCTAGGAATTTGCGTTATTGCAATGATATCATAAGTATATAATATAAATAATTAAAATATTTAATTGATATATACAATAATTGATATATTTTATATGAATTCTCGCAAGCTCAGTACTTTGGCCGCAAATGGCCGCCACGACAAAATGGCGGATCACAAAAATACACAACCCCCCTAATACGGGTATTAAATGAGAGATATTTCTAAAATACGATACACCATGAAAAAATAACACGTATAAAGCTTGATTAGCTAAATTATGTTTTTTTAGGTTTACATTAATATACAGTAAAAGCTCCTAATAATATTAGTTAAGACTGTATATTAAGCAATATTACATTTTTTATTATATTTAAGTCTAAGCAATAATTTTAATAGAGTTATATTTCTAACGGTACTAGATCCCAAGAGCGAGGTATGCATAACTAATGTAAAAACGTTTTTCTCTTCTGACCTTACACTGTTTTGCAATTATTCGGTCAAGTACTTATTAGTTAACTAATATAATATAATTCATATTTTTTATATACTTATAAATCAAAAATTGCTTAAAGTGATAAAAATTTTTTTTTGAGTCTTATATTTGACACACAGCTTTCTGTTTCTGGTGTAATGTCATCAAAACAATATCTGCTGGCTCAAACGTCTGTGACCTAAATTCATTTCATCAAAGGGTAGTGGGATGTCATACAATTACACATATTGATTATTGTGTCTTTATTTAAATAGTTACGATTTATTGAATCATTCTGGTACGCTCTTGGACTGTAAACAATTTAAAAATTTATTATAACTGATAAGCAAATGTTAAAATATATTATTATTCTTGAATATTTTTTTTTTATTAAACCTTTATTTTATTAAACCAAAAATCAAAAGATGGAAAAATATGAAAAGTATTTCCCAATTAAGTCACTTTCGAGTGAAAAAATAAGTAAGTATGATTTTCAGATTCAATATATATAGTTTTCCATTTTATTTCGGTATACTTCATCAGATAACACTTTCAAACTAACTCTTTTTCTATGTTTTCATCTAAGACTAATACACATTTAATATAAGTATATGTAAAATTTATTGAAAATGTTGTGCTCATCCAAATGTAACATTAGATGGATTAAAATTGACATGATAAGTAAAACCAGTTAAAATTAAATAAAATTGTATTTAAATAAAAATATGCCAAGTGTGAGTCGAACGGCGAATGCGAGTTGCCCACTGACGTTTCCTTAGTTTTTTGATTGTTGGTCGAAGGGAAGTGCAACTTATAAAAGTTAACAAATTTAAGTTTGCGACCTCGTTTATCTAATCATTTATTGTATGAAATGAATTATCTATGCTCCAAGGGATATATGTGATGTTAATTTCAGCTTGATACCTCCACGCGATTATGAGATAAATGGTCTGGACAGACAGACAGACAGCAAAGTGATTCTATAAAGCTTCCGTTTGTGAGGTACGGAACCTTAAATGGACATCGAATCGAACATCGAACGATTATCAAGAAGATAAGTTAATTGGTAGAAATTGATACAAAATTATACATATGCAGGTACCTCCATTTTGGTTTTTGATGAAATGCAGTATGTTTACGTTGTCCCGTGCAGCGGCCTGGTGAGCAGCGGTGCGTCCGCGCGTGTCCCGCACCGACAGCCGTGAAGGCTCCGTCAAGTACAAACGGCGGAAATCTTCGACGTTTCCGCTTTCCGCAGCCTAAATACATATGTGATAAGATTAATTATATTGAGATTATTTTAATTTATTATTTAGATGCCAGTCGTGGCGCAGGGGCATAAAGTGTGACTGTAAAACCGACTGATTGCAGGTTCGATCCCCATTCGAGGTGATGAAATATTTACTTACATTTATATTTCCATTTCTTCGCTGTGGTGTCGAGGCAAAGCGCGGCGTTAAGTTCTGCCACTCAACACGCAATGCCTCCAGAATTTGGCAGAAAGTAGGAAACGGAGTGGTCTTAACACTAGGTTGCCTCTGCCTACCCTGCTGTGTGCGGAATACAGCGTTAAGCTGATTTATTTATTATTTAAGTTTTGATTGAACGTCATCATTGGTATGAATTTGATGACTTTTTCAGCAGCAAGCAAGGCATTAAATTTTGCTATCGTCACGCAAAACTTATAAAATGGGTGCAAAATAAGAGAGATAACACCTTCACTCTAAGTTAAGCATCTCGTTAAAATAAGATATTTTCGAGCCATTATGGCAATGTTTGCACATATAAAATAAATTAAAAATTTAATATATAATAATCTTTTTTCCTGTATCAGATTTCACTATCTTTTTATAAATAAAAATAATAAAACCACGCTGACACGTGATCTAAATGACAGATGCGTTTGGGTTAAATAAATATTATGGTCTTTGGGATAGAGGAAAATATGTTATATAATATAACGTTCTCTTATATTGTATAGTACAAATATTGAAATCAACTGCAATATTAATCAACCAGCTTCAAGCTGTATCCCACACACAGCAGCGTAGACAGAGGGAATCTAGTGTTAAGACACTCCGTTCCCCACTTTCTGCCGAATTCTGGAGGCGTTGCTTATTGAGTAACTGCCATATTAGCATACTTAATTCTATATAAATAAATAATGTATTGGATAGAATAGGTAATATGCTTAATATTATATTGTCGATACTTACGTACCTACAATGTATTTTATAATATTTACCTTTAATAGTTCAATTTTTTATCAATAAGATTTTTCGGCTTTACACTTTTAACAGGGTAGACGGGGCGAACCTGAGAACCTAGTGTTAAGACATTATGTTCCCAAGAGACACTTCCGTTCCCCATTTTCCGAATTCTAAAGGCATTACGAGTTGTTTAGTGGAGCTCAACCCCGCAACATTTATCAATATATAAAGTTTCTTTTCAATCCTTTTGATTTGACGGAAAAGTAGCTATCATTCATATAATATGTTATATTTTTTGTAATAAAGAGTTTAATATAACTCAAACATAATTAACTAAAGCTATTTTCCATTAATAACTTTTGCTTACTAAGTTTGTACGTTGTGGTGATCAAAGTAACGAATTAGCCATGTAGCTAAGAAAAACGACGTAAGTTACACACTTTCTATAAATATGACTTATATTATACATTTATATCCAAAGAGAAAACTAACATTATTTTGTGGTAACTAAAACACTACGTTTCTTTTTTCCCGACTGCTAAGGAAGGGTTATGTTTTTCGCGCGTATCTTGTATGTATGTAATATTCTTTATTACCTCGTATCTCCAGAACCGCTGAACAGATTTACATATTTGAGGTATCGTTAGATTTGTATTAGCAGCCCAAGTGTTCTTAGATAGGTGACGTTAATAAAAAATAATCATGGCGGCTGTGGTACGCCATTGGACTTAGTGAAAAAAATTTTTTTCATTTCGACTACCACAATATGGGTATCAAATTAAAGAGCTCAATTTCAGGATTACAAAAAGGTATATCATGATTATCATTACCATAATAAATTCTACCAAAAAAATAAAAAATAAAAAAATATTTGTAAAAACAAAAACCCCGACTGCATCAAACTAAAAAAAAATAAACAAGCCCAATAGTTTATTAGGATTAACAGTCGGGACCTATAAGTAATTCTTCAATCAATAAAATCTTTACCAGAAACCCCGCATAATTTAAAGAGGTCCCGACTGTTAATCCTAATAAACTATTGGGCTTGTTTATTTTTTTTTAGTTTGATGCAGTCGGGGTTTTTGTTTTTACAAATATTTTTTTATTGATATTTCAGGATTTATATGAGGCTAATCGTGGCGCAGGGGTACCAGTGTGTGAATGTAAGTGGCACTGGTTGTGAGTTCGATCCCCACTCGAGGTAATGAAATATTGATTTAAGTTTATATTTTCATTTCTTCGACGTAGAGTTCCGCCACTTAATACGCAATACTGAAAAAGGAAAAAAGAAGGAGAACGGTGTGTCTTAACACTAGGTTCCTACCTAACCTGCTGCGTGCGGGATACAGCGTGAAGTTGTTTTATAATTACGTACGTATTATGACATTCTCAAATACATCTATTTAAAATATTTAGATACATGAAATAAGATACTATATATAATTGCTTTTATCAGTATCATTACTAATTAAAATATTTTAAGTAAGAAATATTTACAAAATAAATATATATACAATTATAGGAACGTATTTGAGTTAAAGACTGCTTACACCTAAGGTAACTAGAATATTCATCTGTTTATATTAAAAAATCTGTCAAATGCGAGTCGAACTCGCATACCGAGGGTTCCGTACCAATTTCTGCATTGTATGTCAACGGGAAGTACAACTTATAATATCAGCTTCACGCTATATCCCGCCCACCGCAGGATAGGCAAAGGGAACCTAGTGTTAAGACACTCCGTTCCCCACTTTCTGCCGAATTCTGGAGGCATTGTGTGTTAAGTGGCAGAACTCAACGCCGCGTTTAAGCTCGACACCAGAGCGAAAGAAATGAAAATATAAATGTAAATAAATATTTCACTTCCTCGAGAGAGGATAGAAACCACAACGAGTCGATTTTACAGTCACATTTTGTGCCTCTGCGCCACGACCGGCTCTACTAAAGTCCAAATTTCAAGACTTGTAATATTTGGATATTTTTGAAATTAGAAATAAGATTATTAAGATAATATTATGGTATAACTTTATATGAATACTTTGTATATGTAATTCTTTCAGTACGGGAATTTAAGGAAAAAAACTATCAATCAGAGCCTCTAAATGTAAAGCTCATTTTGCTATAACATGAGATAATAAATAAAATAAAGAGTGGTGATAATTCATGAGGGTAATGAGGATCTTATTTCCTTCACAAATTTGCTTTTATATGTGGTGATGATATTGGAAGGTGGCCACGTAAGAAACAGTGGTCCTGTTCCAGGAGCCCAAGTAAGAAGAGGTTGATGATGGTGGACAAGATGCAAGAGCTATGCAAAGACAGTTGATAGAGTGACCCCGCTTTCTCTCTCTCTCTCTCTCTCTCTCTCTCTCTCTCTCTCTCTCTCTCTCTCTCTCTCTCTGGCTATCCCGCTAGATATAAAATCAGAAGCTACAAAATGTTTTTCTCACAGACGAGATATTGAGTGTAGAAGCATAAAAACTTATGCCTAAACTTTATTTTTAAATATTGTGACTTTGTTTGGTGTGAAATCGCTATAGTTTAGTTCGAGCTAATGTTGATCGGCATATGTTACAGATTCAAATACTGAATTACGTAAGTATTAGGTTTTATTTACTAAATCGTTTTATAGATACCAGTCATCTAATTTCATTATTATTATATTACATTAATAACGATAATATACAATACACGCGCATACATACAGATAAATAACTTACCCTTAATAAATCATCAAGATTTATTTTGTGAGCGAGGCCCAATAATTTTGACATGTTTCTCGGCAACCTCTTTGCTCCAGTCTTAAGTTGTTCTATATCTGTCATTCTTTTTAAATAATTGATAGGATCCATATTAAATTAGTAAAACACATGTCCGCGATACAAATGATTAAACATGTACATGTGCTACTATTTTTTAAATTATTAAGAATCTAGATCAATTTAGAATCTGGATTTGAATTATAAAACATAAACACTGATCTTGGAAATATTGTAAGAATTTGAGATGGAATTGGGGAAACGAGTGAATCATCCCGCTTCGTTGCTAAAACTGAGGCTGTGTACGCCCTCCTCCCGTGGAAATGTGCGCGTTACAGGTGAGAAGGAGTAGGAAAAACTTATTTTATTATCCTTATACTGGATGAGGCAAGGTTTATTTACTATTTATCTTTTAATTTAGCAAAATAAGTAATACAAATAAAATCTAACTGTTTTATTTAGATTTTTTAGAAATATTTGATTAGTATTTATTTATCTAAAGTTTGATTTTATTTGTGTTACTTATTACGTTTTCGTCTTTTACGTAATATTATATTGAACTCCATATTCTTGTGTGATCATAAACGTGTGTGGGTTCAATTCTCACTCGAGAAAAATAAATATTTAATATTTTTTGAAGCCAGTCGTAGCGCAACGGCACAAAGTGTGAATGTAAAACCGACTGGTTGTGGGTTCGATCCCCACTCGAGGAGATGAAATATTTACTTAAATTTATATTTCCATTTCTTCGCTCTGGTGACGAGGCAAAGCGCGGTGTTGAGTTCTGCCACTTAACACGCAATGCCTCTAGAATTCGGCAAAAAGTGGGGAACGGAGTGTCTTAACACTAGGTTCCCTCTGTCTATCCTGTTGTGTGCGGGATATAGCGTGACGCTGATTTTTTTTTTCACTGGTATCGAGGCTTTTGCCTCGGCGTGGCGCAGTGGCGTAGCAAGCTTTACTTGCGCCCGGGGCAAAATATTTTTTTAGCGCCCCCCAGGTGAAAACCTTATAAGTTCATCTCTATAATAAGACAGTAAAAAAATTTGTCTGTACATTTATTAATTT
>DWQW01009315.1:0-13061 GCA_018249695.1 Heliconius erato demophoon
AACAAATACAAACGTATCCGGAAAGGCAGGTTACTGCTATTTTGGAGTTCCCGAAGGTGGTGTGCACGCCTGTAGAGACCAGTGCTGACTTTTGGTTGGAACTTTTATACTGTGGACATTCTAGTGGTGGTGCTGTTTTGTGCGATGGAAAGAACAGTAGTTCACATGCTCACGTTTTGTACTCAGAGCAGGTATGTTATTGAAGTACATATCATTTATATATAATTTTTAACTCTAGAACGATGTCAGTCATAACGCAGGGGTACATGCATGTGAGTGTAAACGTGACGAGTTGTGGGTTTTATTCTCACTCAAGAAAATAAGCAATTTTTTCAAATCCTCGCTCTGGCAATGTCGAATTCTGAAGGCATTGCGTGTTCCACCACTAAACACGCAATCCCTCCAGAATTCGGCGGAATATGGGGAACGAAAATGTTTTAATGTGAACGGAGATTCCTAAAATAAGGTTTCCTGATTCTCTCTGCTTATTCTGCTGGGATACAACGTGAAACTAAAAAAAAGAAAGAAACTAAATAAGCAGACAAACAAAACGGACAACACATCCACAGACAAAACTACTGAACTAAATAAAAAAAAAACATAAATAGTAAAATACATAAAACATTAATAGTTTTATCGAATTTTGATAAAATAAACCAAATATTTGGAAATTTAATTTGACTCACAATCTACGCTTTATAATAAATCAAAATTAATGACTACAGTCTACGTTTTCCAAGGTAAAGGTCTGATATGATAAATGATGTCATATTTGCTCGAGCCGATGATAAATTACAAATATCTATTTTAGAGAGTAATCTATTATAGTTTAAAATATAAGATATAATAAGAGTGTCTCATTGAGGCCGTCGTGGCGCAGTCCTTCGATCCCCACTCGAGGCAATGCTTATATTTGATATTTTTTTAAAGCTGTCATCACAATAACGTGTTACGTTATATCACTCATAATTCTAACAAATAAAGGATATAAAGCGAGCAAAACGCAATTTTCTTTGACTCATTGCACACAAGGGGCTCTCCACCAATTTTAATGCTAAAGGTTCACTCATGGGAATCATTTAAATCTAACAAATATTTATACGATTTAACATTTACAACTTAAAATCTACAACAAAAAATTGTTATAATAAAATAAAGATTATATTTAAGTTTTGTTTCATGCTTCAGCTTCATGCTTATTCCCACAGAGTACTCTGAGTGAACCCAGTGTTATAACACTTTGTAAGACATTGCGGGTTGTATGGTGGAACTCAACGCTGCGCTTTGCCTCTTTCTAAAACGAATGAAATGATAATATTACATTTTTAATGCCCAATTAATTCCGAGTGAAAATGAAACCGACAACCGTCACATTTACAGTGACACGCTCGTGACAATATGACAAAAATAGTCGGAAAGTGGAGAGAGAGTTTAACCACTAGGATCCTCTGCCTACCCTAAAATATAAAGCATATATCGAAACATAAATTTTACTAATAAACTGACGAGTCCACGTATCCCACCAGATGCACGGTTTCCCAGGCCGGCGCACCATGACGCTGCGGTGCGAGCTATTTGGACAGGCGGGGGATTACGCGCTGACACTGCGACCGGCGGCCGCCGCCGGCCCGCAGGACCTGGCTGTGGCTTTCATTAAGGTATAGTAGTTATTTATATAATAAATACATTTGTCATTGTATTATTTAACATTTTGAATTGTTATCCCATACTTAGAAAAATGTATAAAAAGAATTACTGTAAATTTACTAAGCTGTGTGCATATATTCCTTATATATTGTCGATAAAAGTTTCTATCAAAGTAGTTTTATATAACCTATCTGAAAACTCATTTAAAATTTAAATTTTCCCAGACAAGTCCTTTAGGATTTTACATACTAAGCAACCAATTATAAAATATAAGTTAACCTTTAAGTACCGACGTGCAATTTTTGTACAGTTAGTTCCGACGTGAGGAATGAGTGGCCGCATATACAATATGATTTTTTTAGGACTCTGTATCTTTTTACGAAAAAAGGAAACCCTTATAAGATCATTTTATTGTCCCTCTGTTGGTTGGTCTGTCTGTCAAGAGTTAAAACTCAATTTTTTTTTTTGAAATTCAAAAAGTGTATAGTGTAACAAAAATGTAAGATTTAATATTAATTAAATAATGTAAGATTTAATTAATGTAAGATTTTTTTCATGAACTAGCACTATCTGCAGATGCTAGCTGCAAAATTTCATAGTTCTAGGTCAACCGGAAGTACCCTATGAATTTTGACTCCCTTGATAGTGTCGAAATACATGTTTTCTGCGATATAAAGAGAGCCATATCTTTTTCCTAAGTAAATATAGAAATATGTTTTTTTAACAGAAAATCATGAGGCCGTAGATCTATAGTTTGAATTTCAACTCGATATCTCGAAACGAGGGTCTTGACAGAAAGACAGACAAAAAGACGGGCGGACAAAAACGTGATCTTATAAGTCTTTCTTTTTCCTTAAAAAGTTACGAAACCCTAGAAAAATTACGCGTCTCACTTTGCTGAGACGGTCTTGAATTATTATTCAATTTTTATCACTACTCATAAAACACAATGTAATTACTATACATCCAAAATGCAAACGTAGGGTTTCATAAAGCTTTCAGTGTAAAAGAACAAAAAAGCAAAACAAAAACAAAACAAACATAAAATTGCGTAGAAAATAGGTAATCCAAAAACCGTTTACACGTTTTTACAATATTTTTATTTACATTCATTCTCTCAAATATTTATTGCCACGAATAAAACTCCTCTTTCATATAACGTAGACACAATTTTCGGCCTTTATTTGTTTTATCGGTTCCCTGTAATTCACGTTCGGTTGATTTCCGAAACGATGGAATTGTAATATTGTTTATATCACCAAATGTACATATGTATGATAAGGAAGTATTTAGAGCACTGGCTCCCAACCAGTGGCCCGCGGACCACCAGTCCTGGGAATGGTGAGGCGAAGTTTCTGTTTGATTATCACAGTTAATTTTTATTATACCTACATGCATAATCCCTGCTACCAAGAATGATATAAAAGTGGTACTTGATCAAGAAAAAGTTAGGAACCTTTGATTTAGAGAAAATCAAATCACTGGTTATATTCGGGGTGGGTGTAAGACTGTATGTGGTTAGAGACGGTAGCCTGTAATTTACTATATTTTACCAGGGAATTAATTAAAAGTACTGTATATGATGCATGACATATTGGAGGCCAGTTGTGGCATAGGGGCACAAACGAGTGACTAAGCACGGCAGGTTGTGGGTTCAATTTACATTCGATGATATGAAATATGAAATATTTTCATTTCCTCGCTCTGGTAACGAGACAAAGTGCGGCGTTGAGTTCTTCCACTCAACACGCATTGCCTCCAGAGAGATTCTAAGCGTCCAAGATAACTTAAACTGCACGTACTGTAAGTAACCTCGAATTTTTAACGTGATTTAATATAGCCTTTAACCTTAATCTATTAATAGATTTTCCAACATAAAAGGATTTTTTTATTTCACCCAGTAATTCCTAAGTTAAGAGCATTTGACTAAATAAACTCATCCGCTTTATTATATTAGTATACATGTATAAGGGATACGTTATTATTTAACAAAAAAAAGATTCAAAATATCGCATACTAATATACTTGTTTTCAGTTATTTAATCAATATACAATATACGTATAAGAGTAGATACTCTTGTTAATTTTATAAAAATATTACTCGTTTCGAATTTATTATAAGCATATAAAATAATAGATAAAAATGAACTCTATCTCTTGTCTAAAAATATATTTTAGTTTACTATTATGAAAATAACAATTCAACCATAATAAACAAAATCATGAAGCGTATATACACAAACATACAATATTATTAACAATAACAAAAGCTATACAAATATAGACTTGTTACGATGATTGGTAGTTTCGCAAACATGTTATAGATGTAGAAGCTGTATTACATTGTTTGATATACAGTAACTTGTCTCTATGTAAATTGTATTGAATGAGAGGATATGTTGAGATGTATCTGAAAATAGATTTTACACACGTTTGTATTTCCTGAAACATTATACTATTAAGTTAGATGGAGAGCGAACAATCGTTGTGGGTTCGATTCCCTCTCGGAAAATTGAATTATCATTTTCTTTGCTCTGGCTACGAGATAGAGCGACGGAAACATTTATGTTGCGTGGAGGAAGGAAATAGAACATTTATTTTCTGCTAATCATCATAAAATCGTAACTATAAACATTGGGAACACGGCTAAATCGTATCGCATGAGGCGTGTGTTCCCGGCTTAGAATAGGATAGATAAACGGCGTACGTGTGGGAGAGTCACGTCGCCAGCAATGACAACACGCATGGGCAGATGGGCTCGACCAGATTGTTACCACTATTTAGTGGCATTTAAAACCGGCGTTAAGTAGTGGTTTTATGCCACTCCGTTCCGCATTAGGTAATGCTGGGCTCGGGCGCCCAAACCCCTCACTGGAATATGATCAGGCACTTAGAGACATACTACCTCAAGAGGGTACCAGCACCTCTGATGCTGGAAAATCCTTCCTTGAGTCTTCAAGCTCAGGCCGCCGGTTGAATTCTGGGGAGGACAAAGTACCGCGCTGCAGATAAGGCAAACAAGGCGTACGCTCCACGGTAACCCCTACCACGCTTCACGTGGACTTTTGTAATATCAGGAATCTACATTCCAGTCTGAATTGCCATCTGCCACCTTCTTGAGATGGTAAGGCCGGACTTGTTGTTTCTGACGGAGACTCAGATTGCCCGACCGAGCGACACAGCCTATCTCCAATACCCCGGCTACAAAATAGAACATAATTTTATGCATCATGGATGGAGGACTTAAATCCCCGTCGTTTCTGACCGGGCTCAGCATCAAGGTCGTTGTCGACGGTTTTTGCTCAGAACATATGCCCATCACGTGCCCCAAGGCTGCTAGCTGTCTCCTACGCTGTTTATTCTGCATATCAATGACATGTTAGTAGAGTCTAGTATTCATTGTTATGCGGATGATAATACAGTAGACGCTGTTTACTCCGGCCGTGCAAATCTTTTTCGGCAAAACGTCGACCAGTGTAAAATTAAAAAAAAGCTAAATAAACTCGCGTCTTCAGTTGAGGCATCCCTCGGGCTGTTTCCAAACGGGGTAAAAGGAATCTGCTGCAATTCAACTCCTAAAAAACAGGAGTTTGCGCGTTAAACACTAAAAAAAAACACATTTCTCGTGTCGTCTGTCATCCAAAATGTTTCCTAAAGATAAATAATTGTCTATTTCTAGCGGCTGAAACCGCGAGCAAGTCTCTAGTATTTAAATAATTTTCATTTAAATAACAATTTTGGTTAAGCTTTATTTTCAAACCAGTCAAGAATACATTAGTTTGTGTATAATAAACAAAATTTTATGGTATAACGTTGGCGAACATTAATCTTTCATATATTCAGTGCAGTATAAACTTCACGTTTTAGAGAAGCGAAATATATTCTGTTATCTTAATAACTTTCGGAAGTACTTACATTAGGTATAAAATAACTGTAAGTCTTAAGACTTAGCGTTATTTAAGAAATGCTTTAATGTATACGCAATGATTGTAGGTTCGGTGCCCACTCGGGGAAATATTTATTTTCATTTGTTTCTATTTAAAATATTTTTTAACTTTACAATATATACGCACTTAGCAGAGTATGTAGGGATCCTGGAAACCTGTTGTTAATATACTCTGTTCCCATTAAGATATTTCCTTTCTACATTTTCCGCCGAATCCGATTTCCGTTATCAGGAATGATAATAAATATTTAATTATTTGAGTGGAAATCATACTCACAACCTGTCACGTTTACAGTCATGCCACGATTGATCCCAACACACATTATAAATTTTAACATTTTTTTGCTTCACGCAGAGGAAACTTAGCTTTAAGACACTTCGTTCCCCACTTTCCGTCCAATTTTCGAGACATTGCGTGTTGAGTAGTGGGGCTCAACGTCGCGCTTTGTCACAGAGCGAAGAAATGATAATATATAATTAATTACCTTGAATGAAAATCGAACTCACACTTGTTACGTTTGAATAAGATTTGTGAATACATTCACCGAATGCATTAACGGTAATTCAGCATATTTTTCATAAATACATATCTCCTTCACACGAGGTGAAAGAGAAAAGCTACAATATAAAAACGCTAGCACTTTAGTACTTTAACTTTTGTTGTTCTGTCTGCGAAGCTCGATGAGCTTTTTATGATGTCATATTTCACGACGCTTTCGAATTAATACCGCTTATAAAAGCTCGCAAGGAAATGGCTAGTAAAAGAAACCTTTATTAAAATTATGTAGGAAATTTTAATTGCATGTGGAATGTTTTTTTATTAAATTATAATGTGTTTCATTGACATTGGTATCATAAGGCCGTTGTGGGTTCAATTCCCACTCGGGAGAATAAAATATTTAATATTTTCATTTCCTCGTTCTGGTAAAAAGGCAAAGCCTAGGCAAAACCTAGAATTCGATAGAAAGTGGAGAACGAAATGGGAACGTAGTGTCTTAACACTAGGATCCCAAGGCGCGGGATATAGCGTGAGGCTAAACAAAAAATCTTTCTCATGAGGCCCCAGCGGCACATTGTCGAATTGTAAATGCTACGATCGTGAATGAACTATTTTCATTTCCTACTTTAGCAGCAAGAGAAAGAGGAGGAGATGTTGAATTCGGCCTCTCAACCCGCAATGTCGCGCAAAATGTACGACAATTGGGTAATAGAGTGTCTTACCACTAGTGTTAAGACATTCCATCGTCTCTCGACAAGTCCTCTCTGCTCTATAGTGCGGAAGCAAAAACGTGTGATGTAAGAACGACTTTAAGCCAAAAAAAATAATTAAAGCTAAAAATGCTATTGCAACATTTAACTGTCTGTCTGACGGAATTTATAATTATTATTGTCAATTACAATGAATCAAAAGTTATTGTTTATTTTTGTAATAAGTTTAAGTATACTTAAAATACAATAATTTAGAACTATTTATTTTTATCTACAGGCGGACTGGTCAGAACAATTTGTTCTAAATGTCCACGGCGGCTCAGTGTTTCCTTGTGGAGATGGAGTACGTGTTCTATTTCAATACCCAGAATGTGTTCTCGAAGGGGCCGACAGAGTGCGAGTATTTGGAAGAGACTCGGATAGACTACGATACGTTGCTGAGAGACGCGTGCGCAGGTTAGATATGAATTGAGATCATTTAATACTTTATATGTTCAGCTTATATCCGCTGTATCGCGCACACAGCAAGGTAGGCATAGGGAACCTAGTGTTACAATCAACATATTTTTAATACAGTATTGATTCAGAGTGGTTTTTGTATGGACAGCCCGAGAGTCGCAATCGTTGTTTTATATATGTGTGTAGCAGACGCTGTCTCGCGGTATGTATGCTATGCTTGTATGACGTGGTCGTTGACGCAATGTTTACCGCTATAATTGCCGACTTGGTATTTGATTAGTAGGTGTGTGATGCTATTTTGTGTCCCAACTCTGGTGTAAGTAGTAGTGTCCGCCCGTCCTATGCGGATGTGTAGTCCTGGAACTCTGGTGTATGCACTAGTGTCCATCTATGGTTTTAATGCCTTGTGCGAACGTAGAAAATACTCGAAACGCGACTGTAGGATATGTGCAGTGCGTTAATTTTATGTCTATCGGTCGCTCGATATTGCGTTTGACTCAACAACTTATATTGATCGCACAAATCAATCATCACCACGAATCACCATTCTAATACAATTTTAATATAAACAAGCGTAACAAGTACCTTCAGAAAGATCATACACAAGCGTCCCGGAGGGTACAATTGAGGCTGTTGCAGCCGCAGTCTGGTAGGAATTCAGTATAGGGGTGAGGCGGTGCTCTTATGGTTTTTTCCTCTTTTATTATAACTAACAACACTGGACGGCTATAGTGGAGAGGAAGATAAGAGGCGGCGCTCTTGGCTTTTCTTCAGAAGAGTTTCGAGTTATGACAAATAATATTGTCGAGTTTCAGCTATTTAAATAATTTTCTGATGGCATTTTGGGTTACTCAGGATTACAACGATAAAAGATTTTAATCACAAGACAAATCACGAGCAAAAGCATTATTTATTAAATAATAATTTTAAAGATGTTTGGAGAATCAGTTACAACACATGGAAATTAGAAGTATCGCAACGTAAGAATACTATAATGCAGACAATCGTAGTTTTAAAAATATCCCGCAAAATGTAGCGAAACATTGCAGCTTTTTAACAGTTAAAAACTTCGATCAACTTTATACTAAATAATAGATTGCATACAAACACGGTTGCAAAAAAAAGGCACCAGTCGATATAAAAAGAAATTCAAAATGTTGTTGCACACAGACTTATGACCTAAGATCATTTCAATAAAATCCAACCTTATAGCAGTGCGTTAAGGTTTAGTTTCGTATAGCGCGTAATGGATGCGACTGACGTGGCTTTGCCACAGATACCGCGAAATATAAATTTCTATCTATTACTACTGATTTTCAAATTTAAGCACCGTGGCTTTCAGCACCTTTCAGTCGCAGAGAGCCCACGGGTGTATCGAGGGAAAAAAGAGACTACCACGTTAACGTTAAGATACTAGATTGCCATCTCAGTAAAATGGTTATATTTTCATCAGTATTGCCTTAAAACAGTTCTCTATTTTAGATAATGTGTGTTTTTGTATTATTTCTCGTTATTTTAGAAATTAAGTTACATAAATTACATATATTTGTACTAATATTAAAAATAAAAAAAACATTAAATTTTGTTTCTAAAGTACAGTCAAAACCTAACAGAGATGTTTTCTTCTCATCATAGTCGAAAAATGGAAAATGATACTACCACGTCAGTATAATTATAAAAATTGAGCCACATTAGTCGCAGAGGGTTAAATTCCTTCATGTAAAATAAAACATAGTTGTCATGGAGTCAAATTTGCTAAAATTGTCATTGTCAACAAGATAAAAACAACATTTATTCTTAAAAAAAGGGAACGAAGTGTCTTAACATTAATCTCTCAGGTTCCCTCTGCCACTGCTATATATATAAATTTTTAATATTCTAAGTAATTATTTCTTGGGTCACAATAAATATCCATTGTGTACAGAAAAAAAAATAAGCAATTATAAAATTGAAACATCTATTCCATGCATGTTTTAGTCCAGACTAACCAATATTTAATACACGTTCATACATCCACACGTTGGCTGAGGTTAGACCTTACTAAAATCAATTAAGAACACAAAAAATTTTGTGCTCTTATTTCTCGGCCCGTTTTTTAGACTATGATCAACTATATTAAAAACCTATAATGCAACATATTTCTCAAATGATAATATTAAAATTATGCAAATATATTTAATTTTCCTGTTCATTCACACTTAAAGGAGAAATTTGATTAACCCAAATGTCTCCTTGACCAGTTGTAAGTTAAGCTAAAGGTTCGATCTCGAGCAAGAACAAATATTTGTATTCACGTCGTGTGTATAATGTGATAGCTTTTACTGCGGCTTTGCCAGATTGGTCCAATAGTAATAACTTAGAGTTGCTGTTCTAATTGCCCAAAGTAACTCTGAGAGCAGGTACAGTGTGTTATTCAAAAGATTAACGTGATTTAACTTAAGCCTACATAAAGATTATATAAAAGCAGAGAAAAAATTGTGTTGGATAGTCCTTACATACATATAAAGACTATTCAACACATTTTTTTTTTAAATTTTTCAGCTTTATAAAATTTGTGTGGATTTAAAGTTTATATGTTTATGTAGGTATATATGTATACCTACTTTATTTATTTTAACCAATGAGATGAACCTATAAAATAAACTATTAGTAGCAATTATTATTTTTTTATTTTTGTCTGTCTATCCGTGCGTTTTGTGCCTACTTATCTCAAAAAGAGCTTAACCGATTTGAGTGCAGTTTTCTGCACTATAGTATTTTGGCACAGTTTCCTTAACATTAAAAGTTTATTTTTTTCAATCAGGTTGTAAATAATAACTGGTTGTCAGTAAAGTCGTCTTGCGGACGATAATTTTACGTGATAACGTAATAAGAAAACATTGATGAAAAATTTGTGACATTGGCCATGCCATGCCATGCTTTCCATGCTTTCGTGCATGAAATCAGCGTTCATCGATTTATATGACGCTATCACATCCAAATATAAAAACTATATTTATATGAGAATCGTAGTACTGAACCGAACCACTGAATTTCACTGTACGTGGGTTTGATTTTAACGTTGAGTTCCACGACTCCGAACATATTGTATATTCTCTTGAAAATTGCCCGGTGTGTCGGAACTTTAGGTTGCATCTTGCCAGCCCTGCTATACGCGGGATACAGCGGGAAGCTAAAATAAAATAATAAAAAAAAACAATTACTATTTAAAACTCTATTTTCTTTTTAGAGGACAACACACAGCTTCCTTCGACTGTCGACTTTTCAGTGAGCGCTACCCGGAATATTGTTTCGTTTACGTATCGCAAGCTGTGACAGGCGCAGTAGCTGATGTAAGGATGGACTGCCTACCTACACTGCCTTTATCAGGTTAACCTTTTAAATGTTCTGAGATTATTAAATATAATTTAAAATATTTTTTTGTTTCTTTGACAAGTCTGTCGTGGCGCACTGGGGAAATCCAAATCGGGGGATTGATTTACTTTCCTCGTTTTGGTAACAAGAGAAAGCGCGGCGTCACGCTCTACTACTCAACACGCAGTGTCATGAAATATTTAATAATTTAATATATTTATTTTCTCGCCCTGTTCAAATTCAAAAAAAATCTTTTTGCTTTCTATTATTCTTTTTAAGTGTCCCTCTATCCATTTCAGTCAAAATTACTAAATGTACAGACAAAAAATATTTTTACTGTCTTATTATATATAGAGATAATATATTTATTTTCTCGCTCTGGTAACGAGACAACGCGGCGTAAATGGAATTGTAAACCGAAATCACAACCATAAAAAATGCAGACAAGCATTTTTTCAGCTTCAAGCTTTATCTCACATCTCATAGAATGGCGGGCTGAGAAAAACTATTGTTAAATCATCTATGTTCCACTTTTCTCTGAATTCAAGATATCTCATGTTGTGTAGCGGAACTCAACGCCGCGCTTTGTCATACCTTCGTGATGGTACCACGAATTTGGTATGGTCGAACCTACAACTACGATTACATTCATATGATGACCCTTTATGACCCTCAGCTTTGTTATTTTTAATATTTATTCGAAATAATAGATGGAAACAACAATTATGCATTTATTTCAAATTATATAAATTCTATTTTTAACAGAAAAAAATATATATTAGGCTTTTATAGAGTAGTTAAAACTGTGGTTTCATTTAAAATGGTGCTGACAAAAATACTTTGTGTATAATAAATCTTATCGTCCTTTGATTTCTTACCAGCGAAGAAATAAATGAGCATAATTTATTCACCCGAATGAAAATCGATTCTACAACCGTAGTTCGTCACGTTTATAGTCAGACGCTGTGTTGCTGTGCCATGACGGCCTTAGGGAATATTATGACAAGACGTTTTGTTCCTTTAATAAATTTTATAATACAAAAACTATAAGTTATAATAAAGTTTTCATTTATTTCTATTAGATGGTGGCGCCGGGGGCTGGGGCGAGTGGTCAGCGTGGTCAGCGTGCCCCGCGCCCGCTCACTGCTCCACGCGTACTCGCAGTCGACACCGCTTCTGTGATTCCCCTCCGCCGGCGTATGGGGCTAAGTTTTGTGAGGTACGTATTTGATTATAATTGATTTTAAGTGTTAGTTAAGTGTATTTTGAGTGTGAGATTATACTTGTAATTATAATTTTCTTTTAATTATTGTACTTGTGCTTGGATAATCATTTCTGTAAAACTTTTTTTTAAATATATGTATTCAACGTTACCAAATGATTGTTGTAGGTTTTTATAAAGTAGTAGCCAAAATTACTCATAAGATTTTTATATAAATAACGACTCTATATTTTTTATTTTCTTCATATTATATATTTTTTATTCGTTTAATTATAATCTTTCAAATACGTAATAAGACTATAGAACGGAACGTTAAAATTATAACATGTCTATTATAATCTGTTATTGATATAATATTCGTTTCCACGACAAACGTAACATAGCAACCGTTAATCGATGAAGCAATGTTATCATTCGCGTGGATGGTACGCTAACATATTTTTTATCTAATTTACTACAGTAAATAATAATGGCTCCAAAAAAAGATAAAGGAAAAGGAAAAGAAGAAGAGACCCATAAAGGAGGAGGAACGTTTACAGAAGTTGAGAGAACTTTTTTAGAACTACAATTAGCGGAATGCAATAGAAAAATTGCGAGACTCCGAACTGCAGTTGATGAATATGAACAACGAAATGAAGAACTACAAAAAGCTTACGATAAGCTCGACGAAGATAGAGCTGACATAATCTCATACTTGAAAAAAACATTGAATTTAAAAAATGAAGAGAACAACGAATTAAAAGAAAAGGTTAAAGGCTTGGAAGAGACGAGAGAAATTGAAACGGCACAATTTAAAGAAACTGTGGCAGATTTGGAACGAAATTTTACAATAATGAAAGACCAATTGACTTCTGAAAATAAATTACTCGCTGGAAAGCTAAACACGCTAGAGGAATTTAGAGCTATAAGAGATGATTTGATGAAGAAATTCGATAAGCAAGAACAAGCTTTTAAAGACCAAGAAATGAAGTATAAAAGGGTAATTTATGATGCTGAAAAGAAATTTGTGATTGGTAAAGATAAGTTAAAAAAAGAAATGGAAGGTAGACTTTTACAATTAGCTCAAGACTTTCAAGATGCTACGGAACTTAGAATAACAGCATCGACGCATAGAGTTATTCGTGAAAATATAGCAATAAATAATGAACTAGACAGTATATTAGCAACACAAGCAAAGTTAGCAGAACAAAATGAAAAATATAAAGAGAGTGAACGTGCTGCTAA
>DWQW01009316.1:0-13060 GCA_018249695.1 Heliconius erato demophoon
ACTGGCGCGAGGCCAAGAAGCTACAATGGAAATGGATTTTTATCATATTCTACGTAATGTTAACATGACTGCATTTTAAAGTTGCATGCTTAAGTATTTTGTCTCTTATACACGAGTACTGAGTGCTTTGCATAGTACGCTTCGCAAAGTGAGATCTGAGTGCTTTCAATTTATTCGAGAATAATAATATGTTTTAATTTTTTTTTATATTCATTTATCTTCACGTTCTATCCCTCATGTAGCAGGGTAGGCGCAGAGAGCGTAGTGTTAAGACTCTCTGCCCAGGAGCGCCGCATTCTGGTGGCATTGTGTGTTGATTGACGGAACTCGACACCACACCACACCCTCGAGTGGGATTCGAACCCACTAAATATCGCGCTTACAGTCACAAGCTTGTAATTCTGCACCACGACTGGCCTGACTCGATGCCTGAATATTTTTCTTTTTAACAAAATCGTGAATTTCAAAAATAGTAACTATGTTAAATGTTCTAGTAAAACTGTATTTTCTTGAATGTCTCTTATATTGGCAATTTTTTAAAGTCGTCACTCCTCGTTTGGAGGGAACTGAGCGATTGATGGCTCCCATTAATCTCAATTTTCTCTCCAATAAAAGTGTAATCTAAGATTGGTATCCTTCTCTATGTTTTACCTGTGTTAGTTACAAGTTTTAATGAAATTATTTTTCTGTCTGGTTTAGGTGATAGCAGCTTCACGCTGTATCCCGCACACATCAGGGTAGGCAGAGGGAGCCTATTGTTAAGTTAGTGTTAGTTACACTTCGTTCTCCATTTTCTGCCGGATTCTGGAGGCATTGCGTGTTGAGTTGGAAATATAAATTTAAGTAAATATTTCATCTCCTCGAATGAGGATCGAACCCACAACCAGTCAGTTGTACAGTCACACTTTGTGCCACTGCGCCACGACTGGTCTCAGGTGATAGTAAGTTTAATTATTATATATTATAAATTATGCATTTCTCATTATTATATTATATTTTTTTATTGTTATCAAATAGTAATAGGTTAGTATAGTTAGCTTAGATGTGCAGATGTTACTGTATATATTTTTGAATGCTAATATAAATCTTAGATAGATTGAAAAAATATAACGACTTTTTCTGAATAACTCAATTACATTACCTATAAGAAAATATACAATTTTAAAGAGGGTTTTGGTTAACGACGAGAAGAAAACAACGAACGAAATTAGTGTTAAGACACTCTGTTCCCATACGAGACTTCTGGTTCCCCTGTTGAACGGTGAAACTCAACGCCGCACTTTTACCCAGACACCAGAGTGAAGAAATGAAAATATTAAATATTTCATTTCGTCGAGTGGGAATCGAACCTAGAACTAGTCGCTCATATAGTCGCATGTTTGTTTATGCCTCTGTGCCACGACTAGCCTCAATAAATTTATAAAGTTCACTATAACTTCAGGGATCTTTTAAGTTATTTCCTCAATCAAAGTGTTTAAATATTTATATACAGAAATAAGTTATTTAGTTGCCATAATTGGATAAAACCTAAAGCAGATAGCGAAATTTTTCTCTTAATTAAGGTGTTCCACAGTTTTCCACGCTGTAACACATCATAGTTGGCTAATACATAAATTAGGCAAGCCCTCTTAATACGCTGTAATAAGAAAATTGTCCATATCTGAAAAAACAGGTTAAGCGCGAGTGGGACTCGGCATTCGTATTCGACTGAGGCTTTCGTACCAGTTTCAGGATTGTAGGTCAACGTATAAGTTATTAGAGTTGACAAACTTAAGTTTGTGGAGATGCACTCATTTTGTATGAGACAAACTACAAATATAAGTTTGTAATGGTTTTTTTTCAATGAAATACCTAATTTTCACTTTTCGGATTTTTTCCTTTATTTGTATTATACCAAATTCCGTTACTGTAAGGTCCTATAAGGTTCTCGCTAGGTTACTATAGATATTAAATTGCGAAATGTGAAGAGAAGTAATTTTAAATTTCATATTATATTCTTTGACGCCAGTCGTGGCGCAGTGGCACGAGGTGTGACTGTAAAACCGACTGGTTGCGGGTTCGATCCCCACTCGAGGAGATAAAATATTTACTTAAATTTATATTTCCATTTTCTTCGCTCTGGTGTCGAGGTCAAGCGCGGCGTTGAGTTCTGCCACTCAACACGCAATGCCTCCAGAATTCGGCAGAAAGTTGGGAACGGAGTGCCTTAACACTAGATTCCCTCTGCCTACCCTGCTGTGTGCGGGATACAGCGTGAAGCTGACCACGGACTACTGCAAAGTGTTCGAAACGTCGGGTTTCCAAAAATGTATAAAAGTACCAAATATACGCGATTAATCCGGTTAAAATAGTTTCATTTAAAATGTGTAATAATCGTGAAAATCAAAGAACTTATTATGAAAATCAAAGAACTTATTATAGCGTGAAGCTGATTTAATTTTTAATTTCTATATTATATTCTATAGATTGTCTTCATTAAGCGTAATTTCAGTTTCCTATAAATAATATATCAAACTTGAAATATATACTTTTAATTTGAATAGACATTTTAAAAAGTCGAGTCATCAATTATTATCCACATTGTAATTATTAAAATAATTCTAATTATTAAGACATCAATGTCCCAAAAAAGTAAAAAATATTGTATATTTGTGCGAATAAATATAAAATGTGAGTATATTTTTTATTTGTTTTAAAGGCTGTATCGTTTTTCTGTCATTTGTTTGTTACTACTAGAAAATGCTTTTTAGCGTAAAACCAATCCTATGTGCATATTTTATAATTTAAATTATTTACAAAAAAAAAGTATTTAAGTAAGTGAAGTAAAATAAGTTTTATTTATTTTGTAACGGAGGTAAATAAGTTAAGTTGTGTATTAAACTCGGTAGCAAGATTTTTTTTAATTAATAGCGTTTTTGAAGTCGACAGGGTCCACCCATCCTCCTTTTCATATGCCTATGGCAGTAACGATTTGTTGCAAAAATATAATTTAACATCTAATAAATAAGCAATCAAAAATATTTCAAGTTTACTATTTTACACTGAAGAAACACAGTCGTGGCGCAGGGGCGCAACCGTGTGACTGTAAACGCGAAGGGTTGCAAGGTCGATTACCACCCGAGGAAATGGAATATTTCATATTTCAATTTCTTCTGTCTGGTATCGAGGCAAAGTGCGGCGACGAGTTCTGCTTCTTAATGCGCAATGCGTCCAGAGTTCAGCGGAAACTGCGGAGCGGAGTGTCTCAACACTACACTTCCTCTGCCTACCTCGTGTACCAGACATGCGAGATACAGCGTAAAGCCAAAAAAATACAGGTATTTACAGTTAAAAAAAAAACAAAGTCAACGTTGTTACATACATAAATTCAGCATGCAACGTACGTTTACATAAATCTCAACATCACGTAAAAGAGTAAATATTTTACGCGAAAAGTCTTATCTTATTCTAACTCAATTCTTTGAGTTTTTTATGATGCTGCTTTCTTATGTTGAAGCTGAAATATTATTTGTATCGGACTTCTTTGAGATTCAAGAGGAAGTCTGATTAACCTAATTATTAAGTAAGTAAATTTATTAACTTAATTTTTGATTGATACTTTTGCTTACAATGTTTTTTCTTCTTCAACTTCACGCTGTTTTCCATTTGTAGCAGTGTAGGCAGGTATAGTGAGATAGTGTTAAGGCAGTCTGTTTTTCTCTTTCCGCCATATAATAAATACTGTATTTATACTATTCTCGTGGTTTTATGTGAGTTTCGTTAATTTTGAATTTTGTCTTTAATTTTGGATTTTACATATATATTATTTTCTTTTTTTACATGTATACTACATAATAAGACTAACAATTTCTTCGTTCAATGTAATGCAGCATTTCAGACATTTTTCCTCTTTAAATGTATGTCCCAATTTATAAATTTATCAATGTCAGATATTTTGGCATCTGGTTTTTTGTATGTTTTGTTTTGGGTGTCGCAATTTTTATTTTATTATTCAATTGACAGTGACATCTTATGCCAGTTAAAAATATTATTATTATAAAAAAAAACAACATTTTTACATGACAGTTAGTCATTTAACTCCAATCGTAGTAGGAACTTACAGAATAGTATATTCATGATTAAAAGTTAAGAGCAGAAAGAGAACGAGTTGGCTTATTTATGAGAAATCTTTCACTACTCCGAAAATGTAGAAAGCGTGTAAATTAACAAAAAGTAAATAAAAAAAATCAGCTTCATGCTGTATCCCGCACACAGGCAGAGAGAACCTAGTGTTAAGACACTTCCCTTTCCCCACTTTCTGCCGAATTCTGGAGGCATTGCGTGTTAAGTGGCAGAATTCAACGCCGCGCTTAACCTCGACACCCGAGCGAAGAAATGGAAATATAAATTTAAGTAGAGGCCAGTCGTGGCGCAGCGGCACGAAGAGTGACTGTAAAACCGACTGGTTGTGGGTTCGATCCCCACTCGAAGAAATAAAATATTTACTTAAACAAAAAGTAACCTAAATATATTAGTCTACATGTAAAATAAAAAAATAGCAATATCCAAAAACTATACCAATCCATACTTACAAGGTTAGCAAATAAATTAATAAAATTCCTATAAAAAATACACTTTTCATTTACATTTCTGACGTAGTAACGTACTAGGTCATTAAAATGAAGATGGCCCGTTTTCTATTAGACAGACGACGAACAAATTTATTTCCTCGAGCTAAGCAACTTAGGAATGAGCTTGTAATAGAAACAACTTGACTCCACCAAAAGTAAAATTATACAACATTTTTTTGTAATAGAAACGTTAGTTTCATTATATTTTACAAACATGTAAAAAGGCCAGTCGTGGCGTAGCGGCACAAAGTGTGACTTTAAAACCGACTGGTTGTGGGTTCGGTTCCCACTCGAGGAGATGAAATATTTACTTAAATTTATATTACCATTTCTTCGCTCTGGTGTTGAGGTTAAGCGCGGCGTTGAATTCTGCCAGTCAACACGCAATGCTTCCAGAATTCGGCAGAAAGTGGGGAAAGGAGTGTCTTTACACTAGGTTCCCCCTGCTTACCCTGCTGTGTGCGGGATACAGCGGATTTATTTTAATTTTATTTAAAAAATCTGAGTATAATTTTGTACCTTTAAACCCTCCTACCATTAAAAGGGATGACAAGAGATAACAAATCTGCCAATTTGTCTCTGACAATATGATATATAATATTAAAATTGATAATGTATACATATCTTTTTACTGAATTTCACATTATTAGGGGTCCCCTAATATTATTATAGCTCTTTTGTCCAATGGAAGACACTTTGACCCAAAAAAGAGATAAATTGATAAGCATTGTCAAAATATAAATGGAAAATACGTCTGAGTACTTTACCTACTTTACATAATAATAGATATACTTGGAAAAAGGGTCAAAGGCAGTCACTTTTTTCCCTAAAATAGTAATAAGCTAGAAAATCTGATATTATTATTTAAGGTATACAGGAGTGAACATACTCGTATATATTATTTACAAAATATGAATGAACTGAATTAACAAACATATTAACTTATCTTTACTAGTTAATTCTTTTAGTGTATCTTTTTTATTAGGGACAAACGTGCGACTGCAAGTGCGACAGTTTGTGGGTTCGATTCCCACTCGAGGAAATAAAATATGTAATATTTTAATTTTCTCGCTCTGGTAACAACGCGGGGTTTAGGGGAAGTGTCTTAACACTAGGTTCCCAGGGTTCCTGGTTGGTCCTGCCAACCTACTATGTGCGAGATACAGCATGAAGCTAAGAAAAAAAACTATTATTTACCGGCTTGGTTTTTATATATTTACAGAATAATACAGACTCGAAAGTTAAAGGATTCGCTACCTATCTCAAGATTTACGAGGACTAACAATTTCAAACGAGACTATTTGAAGTTTCCGGAAACCTAGCAACATTAAACTTTAGAAGTTTGATTAGACGGAGTACGACGCCTCACATGTGGAGGAAATAGGTAAGTACTTTTATAGTGATATACGCCCCATTATACGTGAGTGCATTTAATTTTATTTTATTTCATTTAATAAAACGCTTCACGCTGTATCCCGCACACAGCAGGATAGGCAGAGGGATCCTAGTGTTAAGACACTCCGTTCCCCACTTTCTGCCGAATTTTAGAGGCATTGCGTGTTGAGTGGCAGAGCTCAACGCCGCGCTTTGTTCGACACCAGAGCGAAGAAATGGAAATTATACATTTAATTAAATATTTAATCTCCTTGAGTGGGGATCAAACCTATAACCAGTCGATTTTACAGTTACATTTTGTGCCCCTGGGTCACGACTGGCTTGTATTTTATTTTATATTTTATTTAAGCTTCAAGGTATAGGCACTCAGTTCCCATTAAGACATTTCCGTTTTCCTCTTTCTGTCGATTCTGGATGCATTATTTGCTGAATGGCGGTACCCAAAATCACCAGAATGCGTAAATAAAAGTATTAAATATTTTATTTCAACATTTTTCATTTCATTGAATAAAGATTGCGGATATCGAACCCAGAACCTGTCGCGTCCGTACAGAGATACGCTTATGCCACTGCATCACGACTGGTTTCGATTTTCTTTTATTAATACAATATGATAAACGTATTGAGGCCGTCGTCGTCGCAGGGGCACATGTGTGGCTGAAACGCGAAGGTTACGAGCTCAATCTCCACTGGTGGAAATTAATTATTATTTCATAATACTTTCATTTCTTCTGGCACCAAGGCAAAAAGTCCGGCGTTGAGTTCCGTTTTAAATATTATAAATATGTTATAAATACTGAGGCTAGTCGTGGCGCAGCGGCACAAAGTGTGACTGTAATATCGACTGGTTGTGGGTTTGATCCTCACTCGAGGAGATGAAATATTTACTTAAATTTATAATTTCCATTTCATCGCTCTGGTGTCGAGGACAAGCGCGGCGTTGAGTTCTGCACTCAACACGCAATAACACTAGGTTCCCTCTGCCTACCCTGCTGTGTGCGGGATACAGCATGAAGCTGATATTATAAATATTGATATGACTAACTGTAAATTAACTATATTATTTATTACAGAATGCATAGATATAGATATAAGGTAATCTATGTAAATTTCTACACGGCCATCACATTTTCATGTTAATTACTGTGATAATGTTGTTATTCCATAAATTACTTGCACGAACTATTTTAGTACTGTGTACGTGGTGAAGTTTACTTGTTGTTTCATAATGTCGTTAACCTTTTCGGTAGTAAACAACGTTGAAGTTAGAATTTTCATTCTTTTTCTTCAGCTTCACGTTTTTCACTTCTGTAAGCAGAGTAGGAGGGAATATAGTGTTAAGACACTCCGTTTATCACGTTCTGTCAAATTTTTGAGGTTTTGCGTGTTAAGTGGCGGAACTCAACGCCGATCTTTGCCTGAATCGAAGCAATTATCTTCGAATTTACAATCAGAAACTGTTCCAATATGCAACGACTGCTGCTGAATTTGAAAATTATTTGTATTATTTAAGTTAACTGAGCTTCACGCTGTATTTCTAGTGGCGTAGCCAGAGAGAATGGAGCGCCAAATACTACGATCTCTGCATATTTAACATTTAAGAAAGCTTATTAACATTAATAAACTTTTAGATGTGGAATAACACTATATGAGGCCGGTCGTGGCGCAGAGGCACACACTGTGACTGTGAAATCGACTGGTTGTGGGTTCAACCACCACTCGAGGAAGTGAAATATTCATTTAGATTTGAGGCACAGCGCGGCGTTGAGTTCCGCCACTCAACACGCAATGCCTCCAGAATTCGGCGGAAAGTGGGGAACGGAGTGTCTTAACACTAGGTTCTCTCTGCTGAATGCGGGATCCAGTGGGAAGATGATTTAATTTAATTTTTAATAAGACTATAAAAATGTAAAAAAATCTAAAACACATATTTATTAACATTGTGTTTTTATATAATATTCACTAACACATAAAAAATATTGTAGTAATAAATTAAAACAAAAACTTTAATATTCTCAATGAATTATCGTCACCATAACTAACGAACAAAATGCGTAGAAAATATGGATTGTTATCTTGAAATAGGGGTGGTGCCAAAAGTTTGTAATAAATGGGTGCGGAATCAGAGTTCATCTGAAGGGAGTACCCGTAACTAAAACAGAAATTTCAATCAATATTAAAAACATGTGTTTTACTATATATTAAAGAATCTTTTGTTATGACTCTTTGATTTTCAATGTACTACAGTAGCATTTTTTTCTTCTCAATTCGAAGAAATTAATATAATATAAACATAAATATTACCTCATTACCTGAGGCCGTAGGAGGGGAGTCGAAGCGTCCGAAAACGCGACGTTTGTGAGTTTGATTTCCACTTGAGGGAATGAAATATTTAATTATTTTTTTGCCCCGCGCTGGTGGTGGCTGGTGGTGGCGAGGCAAAGCATGGGGTTGAGTTCGCCACTCAACACATAATGCCTCAAGAATTTGGCGGAAAGTGGAGAGCGGAATCTTAATGGAAATTGAGTATCTTAACACAAGGTTCCCAGGGAACCTGTGCTTAATCTGCCTGGTGTGAAATGCAATGTGAAGTTAAAAAATAATAATAATTATAATTAATTTAAGATATTTATTAATAGGCCAGTCGTGGCGCAGTAGCACAAAGTGTGACTGTAAAACCGATTGGTTGTGGTTCCGATCTCCACTCGAGGAGATGAAATATTTACTTAAATTTATATTTCCATTTCTTCACTCTGGTGTCGAGGCAAAACGCGGTGTTGAGTTCTGCCACTCAACACGCAATGCCTCCAGAATTGGGCAGAAAGTGGAGAACGGAGTGTCTTAACACTAGGTTCCGGGATACAGCGTGAAGCTAAAAAGAACAAAGTTATTTATTTCAAGTTATATCTTTACATAAATTCAGAAACAGAAGATTATCTCTCAAAAGATATATGCATACAACCGATTTAGTTGTAATCTTAAAATAATATGCCTTATTCAAACCATTTACTTGTCTAACTTGAACACATTACCATAGTGTTCATTACAAATTTATGTAAAACGTCGTATATGAGAGTTGACATGACGTTATATCAAATAATGGGCCTTGCGTGTGCCTCTATTTTAATATTAGTAATATTTAAGCGTGGGGGAACGGTTTTTCTTAACACTAGGTTCCCTCTGCTATGTGCGGGATACAGCGTGAGTTTAAGCTTAAATATAAACATGTTTATCAAATTATTTATTAATTAAAAGTTACACAGTCACAGGGGCACAAGCGAGCGGGCATCAAAACCACAACCTGCCGCGAAAGTAAAATATTTAATATTTTCATAACCTCGCTTTGGAAACGAGGTAAAGCGCGGCGTTGAGATCCGCCACTGAACACCCAATAAGGAATCAGACAAGAATCTAGAATTTGGTACTGTTAAACGGTAGCAAACTGAGGGAGGAAAATTAATTAAGTTAAACCGCCGTGGCGCATTGGAGTAGCGACTGACTGTGGATGATAGTTTGATCCCTATTCTGGAAATTAAATTATTATTAACAGTAAATTATTTTAAAATACAATGTCTCAAATTTCAAAAGGTTCTCACTGTCCAATCAGCTATTTGTGATACCATAAAGGTGCAAAAAACTATTACTTTAATATACATAATACTAGAAAGGAACAACTTCTTAATATTTTAGTCGTGATTACGTATAGATTTTCAAACCAGTTGACTGATTGAAAATTTTATACTTAACTTTCTGTTAAGTTTTTAAGCTGAATATTCATTTAGAATAAAAAAAAATTGATGGTAGGTATATGTATATCAAACAACAAATATACAGCAAGCTCATTGCTTGCTGTGAAAAACATAGTTTTTATAACATACATATGAATATTAAAACATATTTTTACAAAACATATGATTGAAAATAAAAATTACATCTTTAAAATTTTAAAATGTAATAACACTTTATGGAAAACCCCACTTAGGAAATAAAAAAAAAGCTTAGAAGATGTATAAAAATTTTAACGTAGCAGGATTTGAACCCGCACCTCTTGGAAACCGTCCAGATCGAATAACTTAGTGGTCAGAGCGCTTGATCGGATTCCAATAGGCACAAATTCGAATCTCTCTACGTTTAAATATTAATACATTTTCTAAAAAGTAAGTATTTATATCATCTCTTCTAAATGTTATATTCTAATGACCATACTAAAACTGAATAACTATTCTAAAACAGAGTTCATCTGACGCATTCGTTAGTGGCAAGCTCAGTCTTACTGAGAATTTCATATTTAGGATGCTTCCGCTTGCTTTGTTACTATATTAATGCACATATATTATTTTCATAGAAGCCAGAAGAATATTATTTACATTACGAAAGAAGTTTTCACTTATAGCTGAAAATTTACTTTCATTTAAGTTTACCTAATTAATTATTATATTGGAAATCAGGAATATTTTTTTTAAAAGCTAGTTGGAATTGATAAGAAATAATGAATAACTATTACAAATTCTTCAATCCTGATGAGGATTGAAGAATTTGTTTTTTTAATTTAATATTTATAAATCTTGATATATTCAAACTTGTTTACAAAATTACTAAAATTAATTACTTTTTTTTTCAGCTTCACGCTGTATCCCGCACGCAGCAGGGAACCTAGGGAAAGACACTCCGTTCCCATCTTTCCCTAGGTTCCCTCTGCCTACCCACTTTCTAACCGAATTCTGGAGGCATTGCGTGTTAAGTGGCAGAACTCAACGCCGCGCTTTGCCTCGAGACCAGAGTGAAAAAATGGAAATATAAATTTAAGTAAATATTTCATCTCCTCCAGTAGGGATCGAACCCACAACCAGTTGGTTTTACAGTCACACTTTGTGCCGCTACGCCACGACTGGCCTAAATTAATTAATTATGTACTTAATTTGTATAAAAGCAATTATTCTTCTTTATAAATAAACGAACAATATCAAAGTAATATTTCACTTTGAAATCAATCATTGTAGAGAACAATAAGATCGTCCATTTGTCCATAATCCGTCAAGATCCGTTAGAAACTCGATCTAATAAGTAGCGAAAAGTAATTTCCAGCACTAAGTACTGTTACTTGTTGGTGAAGTAATTTTTCAGAGCATTTCTCGTTATTTAGAAAAACGACTTTTTTTGTTTCAACACTCATTTGCAGTCAGCCAGTTTCCAAATGGCTATCGGGTTTTCAGGATTTAAAGTTTTTATTGACACGACAGATTTGGTGGCGGAATCAAATGTTACAGTCTGAACAAATAAAACTTCTGCTAAAAAGAATTTTTGTTAAACGATTTAGATGTCTCTGTCAAAAAATTAAGAAAGAAAGAGTGAGTCGAACCACAGATGTATAAAGATATAGACATAGAGTACAACTTATGTTAATTGACGAACATAACGGGTCTAGCCCGATAAGCATAGGGCTGCACTGTCTCCTAAATAATTATTTTTAATATGATCAGCTTCACGCTGTATCTCGCACATATTAGGATATACAGAGGGAACTTCGTGCCAATACACTTCGTTCCCCACTTACCGCCGAGTTCTGGAGACATTGCATGTTAAGTAGCGGAATTCAAAGCCGTGCTTTGTCTCGACACCAGAGCCAATGAAAGTATAAATGTAAATAAAAGATATATCTTTTAGTAGAGGTCGAATCTACAACCAGTTGAATTCTTTCATGTTGTGTAAAATAAACTAAAAATATTATTTTAAAATTATTTATTTTTAAAAATATATATTTTATACTTTTTCGATTTTTTTCTTAACTATTTTATATAATACTTATGTATTTGCTATTACAAATAGACATCGCCCATCAAAATAAACTGTACTGTACTACACTGCAAAATAACACGCGAGATTTTTTTAATATAAAAATTCCTTTTACACAGAATTTTTTTTTTTCAGTAAAAAATACACACGTAAAATGGGTCGTAGTCATCAAAGTTAATAGCAGGAGAACAAATAAAAGCCGAGCTTTTGAACGCTGGTTTAATATTTACTCATATAGTCTAACTTTTATCAATCTAATATCTTTACGCCTTTTCAACTGTCTCTTTTTGAAAAAATAATCAGCTTCACGCTGTATCCCGCACGCAGCAGGGTATGCAGAGGGAACCTAGTGTTAAGGTACTCTGTTCCCCATTTTCCATCGAGTTCTGGAGGCACTGCGTATTGAGTGGCGGAACTCAACGCCGCGCTTAGTTTCGACACCAGAGCGAAGAAATGAAAATATAAATGTAAATAAATATTTCACTTCCTCGAGTGGGGATCGAACCCACAACCAGTCGATTTTACCGTCACACTTTTTGCCCCTGCGCCACGACTGCTCTCTTTTTGCTGTGTACTAATTTAATTGTTTGCGGTAGAGAGTAGTTTGTTGGGAGTAACAAGTTGTAATCTGATAGAGTTCGTCTTGTAGTACAAGAGAAACATTGCTGTAGTTGTAATTGAGGTGAAATATTATTTTGAAAATATCTTTAAGTCATTTTTTTTCGCTATTCGTGTAATAGCTGTGGGTTCTAATTTACAGAAAAAATGTTTTTATTAAATATACTTACGCTGTGCCAAACGGGGATAAGCATGTGACTAAAAACGTGACGATTGCAGGTTCGATTCCTTATCGGGGGAATGAATTATCCAACTTTTTCATTACCTGCTCCTTTCCCTTTTTCGTTAGCTCTGATAACAAAGTAAAAGTACCGCTTTTAGTTCCACCACTTAATAAAGAGAATGTCTCGAAAGTTTGGCGAAAATTGTCGCTCTGGCGCAGTAGGATGAATCTGATTGTAGCCTTGATAGGTGTGGGTTCGATCTCCACTTGGGGGAAAAGCAAAATGCGTTAAGTTCCACCACTTACAACGCAATATCTGTAATTCATAATTATTGCAGTGGAAAAAGTCACACCAAAATATTTATACTATCTTCTCACGTGTAAGCAATAGATTAGCTTTTCCAGTGAATACCAAAAGATAGTTCTATCACGTTTTTAGCTATTCAGTTATCTGAATACGTTGTAACACATACACATACGT
>DWQW01009317.1:0-13060 GCA_018249695.1 Heliconius erato demophoon
AGATAAAATGTTCTCATAATGGATTATTTTTGTTAATAAAAATATTCAGTAGGTTCTTTAATAACATCTGCATTTTCATCTAACATCATAGTTCCATTACCACTAAAATGATTTTTATTGAGTTCAATTAAGGTTTTGACAAATCTATAAAAATGTACTGTGTATTCAAAATTTTTAGTATATTTTGTTTTACCATATTTTTTAAGAAATTCTTTGTATAATTCTGTAGCATTGTCTAAATTATATAAATCTGATTTGTGAAGTTGTTTTATTTTTTGCCTAGCTACATGTTGTGCGCCTTCAGTATTGTGAACATTATAATCTGTAAATATAAGTTACAAATTGAGATTATTTTATCCTTACAACTTTTATACGTTTATGGTCATTATGTTGAGTTAATAGGAGGGTATAAGGAGGCCAATAATCTTTTTAAGAGTTTAATTATATTTAACTTTGTACAATCCTTAATTTAAGTTAATTGAAAAAATACATAAGCATACTATACAAAATATTATAATAAATCAAAATGATATTTACTGTTTATCTTTACTTACACGGTTTCACTTTAAGCGCAAATTGTTCTTCAATTTCTTGCGGATCTAAATCTGCATATTGATTTAGTACGTAAAATGTACTGATGTCACTTGAATTTGCGTTAAGTTCGTCAACAGTATTTAAATTTGTGATAAACACTTTGTATCGATTTTCTTCTTCATCTTTCGTGTTATAAAATTTATTATATTTTTCTTTGTATAGTCTAAACACATCTGTTGAATTTTCTTTTGTATAAAAGACAGCTAGAATACAATTTACGCTTATGATAACAAAGACTGAAAGATAATTTTTTAATGGCATTTTGTTTGCTTTACAAAAATATTTAATGATTTTTCAGGCAATATGCTTAAAAAACGATGTCTTAATTAAAAAGTATCTATGAAATCAATTAACGTGTATGAAAATTATTTTCAGGCAAAAAATCAAAAATAGTTATGAAGAAGACTCGACGTCGCTCGCGATTAAATAGCACAGATATATTTTTTTTAACGTTCATTAGTTTCGCCCAAAAAAATTTAAATAAAAAGATTATACTTTTTATTTAAATTTTTTTGGGCGAAACTATAATCTTTTTATTTAAATTTTTTTGGGCGAAACTATAACTCGTATTTGTCTTACAGAGTAGGATAATTAAAATAATTTCACAAACAGACACTGCACGCTGTCCCGCTGCGTCTTTTTTATATTACTTTCTTAAAGAAATCTGCGTAAATTTTAGTAAATTCTTGCAGTGAAAAAGGTATGTGTTGTTGGTACTTCCACTTTTTTCAGATTTAAAGGTTTACAATAATTTTTCTAATTCTCTCTCTTCTTCTCATTTTTTAATTACTGTGGCACAATTTTTCAGTGATATGAATATCGCTTTTACTTTTTTTTTTATTTCAATTTATTACTTTACAAAAAAAGTAAAAGTTCAACTTTGCAGAGTGCTTCTTATATAAAACCGCTTTAGAAAAGTTAGCTTATTCGTTTACCAGTAAATTTTATATTCTTAACTAGCAATTATACAATATTTTCCAAAAAAACTATAATTAACGCCAACACAGTACAGCTTAATATGCGAAGCTGTACATACTCCAGAGGCCAGTTGTGGCGCAGGGGCACAAAGTGTGACTGTAAAACCGACTGGTTGTGGGTACGATCCCCACTCGAGGAGATAAAATATTTACTTAAATTTATATTTCAATTTCTTTGCTCTAGTGTCGAGGACAAGCGCGGCGTTGAGTTCTGCCACTCAACATGCAATGCCTCCAGAATTCTGCAGAAAGTGGAGAACGGAGTGTCTTAACATTAGGTTCCCTCTACCTACCCTGCACAGGCAGGATACAGCGCGAAGCTGATATTTGATATGTACATACTCGTAATTAATACGTGGTATTTGTATTTGTAAATTTAAACTTTAAAATATTTTTTTTCTCTGGTTCAGATAAGCATTTAGATGAAATAAACTTTGGGTTTACCCACATCCTTATGGGTTGGGTGAAAAGTGTAAAATGGAATTATCATTTTTTATTTAGCTTCACACTGTAGTCCGTATATAGCAGGGTAAAAGAAGATGACCTCTTTTCGTCGAATTTCCGAGACATTACGTATTAACCAGCGGAGCTTAACACCGCGCATTGGCTTGTTACCAGAGCAAGTAAAATAATATATTGAATAATTTATTAATAATACTTATAATAGAATACGCTACCAATTAAAAATCTTTCCATTTTATTGAACGCGTAATCAAAATCTATATAGGATATTTCCCGTAGATCTATAATTATGAAAATATATACAATATACAATTATGTCAAAAACTGAAGAGTTGCAGCACAAATAAAGAATAATATCCGAAAAATGAAAATTTACATTTAATAGACTGATAAACATAAACTTATTACAAGTAATATTTGTAGTTGTACTAGGCCAGTCGTATGACACACGATATGTTGCGGGTTCGATTCTGGTAATCGAATATTTAATAATTTGATTTCTTCGCTCTGATATCTATCTATTTTAAACATAGCCAGTGAAACAGCAGGTATTTTATATGATCCCTAATAATTTTATTCTTTACCTAAGGTATATTATATCCATAATTATTATTTCATACATTGCTTGGACGTTGCAGAGGTATTGGAACAAGATAGATTTTTTTATGGAAAAAGACAAGACAAACAAGCGCACGGGCCACCTGATGGTAAATGATCACCGCCGCCTATGTAACACCGGAGGAAATAAAATTTTATTATTACCCGACCTTAGTAGGTTCTTTATCTTCAGGATCGATCTCAACCGAATCTAAATTTTCATCTTGCTGATATTGTACTTTTAATTTAAATGGGTCAAACTAAATATCTAATGGTTAGCGACTCCTCCCGTTTCTTGTACCTGGACTCTCGAATCTCAGGTATTGGCCTCTAATGGATAATTGGAAAGTGCTAGAATTTTTTTCATCATTTTACGTCCTAATTCCAAGCCATTGAAAATAAATGAATTGACTTATGGGAATATGTATAATGAGTTATGGGTTCAGTTATGGGAAATGCTTTTGTTAAGTCAATAAGTTATTTAGCTTGTTTATTTTCGTTATAAATATTAAAAATAATATGGCAAACAATTAAGGTAAATAATTGAAATCAAAGTAAAGTAAAAGTAAAGAAAAAAAGTTAAAGCTACAATTTTACAAAATTAAATGTGAAAAACACACGAACAATAAAAGTAATGGGAAAATTGAGTTGAAGGAATCTAATTTTGAAAAGGAAAACTACGAATTCTTGTACGAAATTTTTTAATACTGTTATTTTCTGTCTGCGCAATTTTCTGTGTTTATTTTTATTGACAAAAATACCCATTTTACTTATATTGATATTTCATTAAGATACATTTTATAACAGAGTTGTTTATAAATAAATGTTAGTGACATTTTTAATGAATTTTATTGTTAGAACTAGATTTTTTTATATAAAGTCAGAAGCTGCTTCAGTAAACTTTTAACAGTTCAAAATTCTGTCTAGTTGTAAACAAACCGAGTATTGTGTAAAATTCCAAGCGAAAGGTTGGAACGAGGTGTGACTGTAAAACCGACTGGTTGTGGGTTCGATTCCCACTCGAGGAGATGAAATATTTACTTAAATTTATATTTCCATTCTTCGCTCTGGTGTCGAGGTTAAGCGCGGCGTTGAGTTCTGCCACTCACCACACCATACCTCCAGAATTCGGCAGAAAGTGGGGAACGGAGTGTCTTAACACTAGGTTCCCTCTGCCTACCCTGCTGTGTGCGGGATACAGCGTGAAGCTGATTTATATATATTTTTTTCATCAGCTACAGTAATAACTTAAAACTTTTCCGAATACTCCCCACAATCCCGCCTACCATATTATTTTTCAACAGCCTAGTACGCGTTAAGTACCAGAGACATTATCATCACAATGTCGGCTCATAAACTCGCAAGTAAGCGTTCCTTTTGATAAATTCTCTTTTTAGAAGCTTGTTGAAAATGTAGACATTACTGAGGCTTAAATTGAAACTTTAGAGTTTTTTAACAATTCAAAGAAAAACTAATTATAGCTACCTTATTTTATAATTTAATATTTCTTAAGTTTTATTAATATAATAACAATAAGTATTTCATAATTTTTGTAGTCATTACTGCTAATTATTGTAAATTCATTTCAAAAATAAGAAATATGAATGAAAGTATTATTATACATAACGTTAAACATAATAGAAGTGCGATAATTAATAAGAGAGTATAATGAGTTATTTATGAGTAGAAAGTATATAAAATCTAAATGTACGGAGTGACATTAAAATCTCTAAGCCACTTGCAAAATAGGTGATGAATAAAACATACAAAAAAAATCGGTGGGAGTAGGAGGCTTTGATACCAGTTTCAGGAATGTAGGCTAACGAGAAGAACAATTTATAAAAGTTAACTAACTTAAATTTTCGGGCATATTCATTCGTTTTGTATAAAATGAACTACAAATATAACTTAGAAATTTCAACTTAAATTCTGACTTCACGGAAAGTACCCTGTAGGTTTTTATATTCTTACGAGTGTCGAAAATTTGCTTTATAAACGACTGTATCATTTCATTGCGTTGGCTTAGAAGTTTGATTTTTTCACTGCTCCAAAGGAGAGTAGGCTTTAGACGGTTTCCTAAAAAAAAAGATCTTGACAGACGGACGGACGGACGAACAACAAAGTGATCCTATAAGGATTCCGTTTTTTCCTTTCGAGATATGGAACCCTATAAAACGTAAACGTAAAAAATAGTTGCCCAAGCTATACAAGAACATAATAGTGATAAATAGGTGGCAAGGCTCGCGTTGATATGGATGTTAGACCTAATGAATTCTTCTAGAAGATTATCGTTTACAATATGAGTACAATTTCACAAGCGCCCCCGCTGGTGACAAATATAGTACTGAGCCCGATTTCACATTTAATTTATTTATAAAATATACGAGTTACAAAATATTATTATTAAATAATGGACGAATCTAAATTGGATAAATTCTGCTTTTAAATAATATATTTGATGATATATTTATTTCTACTAAATAATTAAAAATCTTTTTATCCGACTATAAAGAAACGTCGTATGCTGTGTGCATTAGAAATCTATAATCTTGCATAAGATAGTTAGAAAATAGATGATACCTAATAATAATAGTATTAGAATAATTACTTTGTTATGATAGGTGACATACGACCATGTCTTTTCTCTGATTGATGCTATGAATGTATTGTATCTGATTAGTATATAACAAATTTAGACAAGAATATTTGTTTCATACTTTCTAGACCGCCATATCAGTAGTCAGGTTTTAGTTTATGAACTTTTTTATTGATTGATGTATATTTACTTGCCATAAAAATCTTGAAAAATAATTGCGCTAATACAAGTTTGCAAACTTTTATATTTTTTGTTTAAATAAAAGTTTTTTAAATAAACCAATATTAGATACTATTTAACTGAAAAGCTGCATGAAATAAATTGCGTAAAGTGATGACACGTCTTAGTGAGGGCCCCAAATCTCTCAATTTCGTCGAGGTAGGTCGTCTCAGTAATACGAATAGGTAAAAACAGTTTTCCTTAATACCTCATAGCTCAACACCTTTCTACTCTGACCATTACGTGAGCCCTCAGTATATATACTATAACCTTATATTTCTAATATAAATGGTAATGTATGTGTAATGGTAACTCTGATGGAACAGTCCAAATCGCCTTCAAAAATTTTATTGATTCCCGTTCGAATATTTTTTTTAGCAAAAGGATCAATGAACTACCTATGAGATGGCAAAAGTACGTACATAACAATGGTTCATACTGTCATTAAATAGATATATTATATTAGAGAAATTTTCGAGTTTTTGTTTCTCCCATACCAAACGCCAATTTCCTAATATAAGGACCTAATAGATGTGAAATAACTAAACACTTTAATATATTTACCAATATATTATCAAAAGAGTTAAAGCACTATTTACTTAGACTTAATGTAATTGACAAAATTTTGTTAAATGTATTTAAGTAAATATTTCAAGTGAGCAAAGCCGCGCGGGGGACGCCAGTACTAAATATAAAAACTTTCTAAATTGGCAATTATACCAGGATCGAGTTTGTCTTATATCAGTTAATTCCATAGTATAAAGTGGGATTCAAAGTTCAAGTAACTTTAGCATATGGGTCGATTAAGCTGATTTTGTATGAGCATCAGTAACAGCTGCACTAATTCTATCTTAAAGCACTCCTAAATGGGTTTAAGAGGTCAAAAATTACTATTATTACTTCTAAATTGGATTATGAAAAAAATATTTAAGAAACATTAATAAAATTAAAATACAAATATGTACATTTCATGTTTAAAATAGTTGTTTAAGTTAACTTTGGACAGAAGTTATTGAAATTTATTAAATCTCTTTCGAAATCAAGTTTTTTTTTTTAAATTTGTAACTATTTAAATTTCTTTTTTTAAACAATTTTAAAGTGTTATTCCACACTTATATAATAAATAAGTATTTAAATTTCATTTTCTTCATATGCTTAAAGTAATAATCCCGCACACCGCAGGGTAGGCAGAGGGAACCCCGTGTTAAGATACTCCGTTCTCCACTTTTCGCCGAATTCTGGAGGCATTGCGTGCTGAGTGGCGGAACTCAACGTAATATAATAATAATATTTTCACTTTGGTGTAGAGACAAAGCGCAGCATTTTACCACTCAACACGCAATGCTACCAGGATTCTACGAAAAAGTGTGTAACAGAGAGTCTTAACAGTCAGCTGCCTTTGTCTACTCTGTTATAGCGGGATTCAGCGTGAAGCTAAAGAAAAAACCACAGGCCATGGCCAAATGGACCATGAGTCTACAGTCGTCGAAATTATTATACGCTTGATTTGTATACGTTTTCTAAAAAGTATTTTTCTTTTTTAATGTGCAATAACGCTTTAATATTAATGATAATTCTAAGCAATGATCTTTGGTTAGCGGAAATATTTTAAAATCTCCCAACAGATATGCTAATAATATAAATAAGTTGTAACAAGCGTATAAGAAGTTCAACGTAGCTGAATGACAAGGTATGGCTTAGAGGTCAGAGCGCTTGGAAGGTTTAAATGAGACGCGGGTTAGAATCTCGCTACGTTTAAATTTTTATACGTTTTCTAAAAAGTATGAATAAATGTCTCCCAGCCTGTTGCGTGATGTATGACTGTAGACGTTAAGTTTGACCACATTTATCATCATAATACTCTTGTGTTGTTATTTACTAAATCAAACTCGTGGTAGCCGAGTGCTTTTGTTCACCCACGGTCGTACACTGTCTTGTGTACACTGAAGAACCACTACAAACGTATTGTGTTTTGACATTATGTTTTCTTTGTTCTTTAAACAACTTTACATAATATATATATAGTTGAGTATGGCATATTATAATGCGCACGTATTTTTGCTTATAAAATATTTTATTTAACAATACTCTTATTGATAAAATAAATAAATGAATGAAGTGTATGATACGCGGGTTCGAGTCCTGCTACGTTCAATTTTTTATACGTTTTCTAAAACAAATATTTGTTTTACTTGGCACCGATTTCAAAATTATAAAATCTCTTTTTAATTATTTTTGTTTAACAAAATCAAAGTACGTTTTACTTTATATAAATTATTTTTTTACTTTTCAATTCATTGTTTAAAAATAGTGTTTTTTTTTGTTTTTAATTTATTTACGATTTTATGTGATAGGTAGACATTAAAAGGATGCTTTCCAAGGTAGTAGTTGTCATTTTGGCATATTGACAAGAACATACATAAAAAATATTCGTTCGGGCCAATTACGAACCTCGTCCTTTTTTGAAATCAGTTAAAACTGAGAACATCCTCTTTCTTCAAGTTTAGTATAAAATAAATGCAACGATCAGGAATCTCATTTCTGACACCATTTTAAACAATGCTTTTCCTTGTAACTATAACAGTATATTTATATTCTTTGCCATAAGAAAAAACCACTAGTTTAATTTCAACCGGCTCTCATAATAAAAACCTAACCAAACTTTTACCAAACTATTCTTGAATCTTATTAGGAAGTATATCCTTTCAAATAAGAATTGGATTCGGTTGGCGTGATATTGAGTTATTCGTAATGCAAATTTAACACTTGTGTGATTTTCTCACATATACCATTTTCAACCGGATCGAAATAAAAATACAGGCGAATTAATAACCTCCTTTTCTCAAATTGATAATGGTACATTTGATAATATCAAATGTACCATTTTGAATTGAATCGAATTCGATAAAAACGATTTTGTTACTAGTAGAATATGTTTATTTTTGTTGATTAATAAAAATTATTTACTAATAGTTTCGGTTTAGGTTTTTTTGAGATTCATCTGTTATTTTATATTTAGGTACAAATTAGAACTTTAATACCGCCGCCGCTCTGCCATGCTGTTGTATTTTGAGTAATCAGAGCACACAAATTAGCAGCTTAAATCCAGAATCTATAATTTTAAAATTTGATTGGGCCCTATCTCAATAAGTTGCACAATCAATAAACAAAAACTCACATTGAAATCATCTCAGTTGATAATTACGAGTATAAGTAGATATTTAATATAATAATATCTTTAGTACAGACGTTTCAGAGATCCTAGACACATTAAGTATATCTACAATTCTGAATTGATTATCGGTCTTTGTTGTTCTACAGAATAAAACCAGTACACGAAATCATAATAACTAAAATAAGAGGCGTATATACATAACCGTATAGACGGCATGTTAATTAGAAGCTGTAATCAATTATGTTTCAATTAAGAGATCATCGCCGCAATCTTAAATTAGCTGGGTAATTGGCTATGTTCCAATTAAGGAAACCATCATGTATGAATTTCCTTAAAAAAAACAAGTGAAGAGTTTGTGGTCTATATATGTAAGGGAAGATAATAAGATGCTAAATTCGTGATACTCTGTTACTCTTCAAAGTTAGTTAAAGAGATATCTGAAGACGAGGACAAAATTAGCGATAACTTGTGTATATAGTAAGCTATTGTTAATTTTATTTAAGTAGTTAAGTTAATTTAGTTCTGAAGATATGTGAAAATAAAAAAGAAAACGTTTTATTATATCCATGTATAAATATTTATTGTATAATAATTATCAGTTAAAATATGTGAAATAAGGTTATTTAGACATTAAGAAAAACTTATTATTTAAAATATATTATTAACACACCTAAACATGAACGTGTGTAAACACAATATAAGCACGATTTTTTACCGTAAACACCAACAAAACAATGAAATGAAATAAATGTTTGGTTGCGATGCGAAGATGAGGCAAATGATGGAGCGACTGCCATTTACGTACATACATACGAGTATAAGGTCGGGGCAAAAATATTTTCTTATTGTTCATATAAAGCATACACATATTTCTTTATTTATTTTCTAATATGTATGTGTCCTATTGATCGATGACTTGTTGCCATCATATGGGTAATGCCATAATTCCATTCCTGTAGAAATTTTGAAATTTTTGATAAAAAAATGTGACAGGTAGTGTTCACAGTGTTCTTTTGAGGTTAGCTTTATGTTTCCTAAAAAGTTCTGCAACGACCGAAACAGATGGAAATCTGATGGAGGAAGGTCAGGGCTATACGAAAGATGCATCAACACATCCCACCCAAGCTCTCTCAATTTTTGTTGCATGGCTATAGATAAGTGCGGTCTGGCGTTGTCATGGTAGAACACCACGCCCTTCCTATTCACCAGCTCCGGCCGGTTTTTCTCAAAACCTTTTTTTAACCTCATCAGTTGTTGACAGTAGATGTCAAAAACGATCGTGGACGATTCCTTTCCAATCCCAGCATATATATAGCATCACTTTGTTCCGAATCAGACCGGGCTTTGCCACGATTTGTGGGGCTTGTCCTACGATCATGATCTTTTTCGCACATTCTTATCGTAACTCACCTATTTTTCTTCACTCCTAATCAACTGTTTAGAAATAGTTGGGAATTGTTACGTACTTCAAAGAATCGCAAATGGAAACACGTTGCATTAGGTTTCTTTCAATGAGATCATGTGGTACCCAACTGTCAAGTATTTTCTTGTACTCAGGCTTTCGTAAATGACGTAAAACTGTTTTATGATTAACATCCAGTTCTTCAGCAATGTCGTAGCTACTAACATGTCAATCTTGCTCCACTATCTCAAAATTAGTCCCATCTGGCACTGATTTTATCTGTACAGGGCGTCCAGA
This sequence comes from Heliconius erato demophoon, assembly GCA_018249695.1. NCBI lineage: Eukaryota > Metazoa > Arthropoda > Insecta > Lepidoptera > Nymphalidae > Heliconius > Heliconius erato. Next base: position 10,320 of record DWQW01009317.1, read on the forward strand.
GCGAACCTCATCTTTCACACTAAAATTTCCAGACTTGAAACGCTTGAGCCACATTTGTGCTATAACTATTGATACCGCATTAGGTTCGTAAACTGCACAAATTTTTTTCGCGGCGTTCGTCGCATTTTTACATTTTTTGTAATAAAACTTTGAAATGTACCGAGTTTCTTCATCACATACGTTCATTTTGCTTGCTTGAAAAACAGTTGAAAAATGGCGGAACTATTTGTTGTTTTTTATTTATTGCATCTTTAGAACGTCACATTTAATGGTATTAAAACCAGCCAGTTACATTCAGTACAACCAAAGAGGTTAATAATAATAGTACAAATAAATAATACATTCAAAATACGAAAATACTTTTGCCCCGACCTATTATATACGTCGCGTGAAAATTATGTATATTCACTGATCTTGTTTACATTGATGTTGTAATCCGTACGAGCGTGAAACGTTTTTACGTTGCCGTGTATACACGTGTGTATGTTTATACGACAAAAACCAAAGGGAAAATCAAAATCTTAATACACTGGCGAGTAAAGTTTCAATTTAAAATTTAACAGTACAATATGCCGTTAAATAATTACCAAAGTGTCACAATCAATGTACTATATGTCGCCATTGCATTAAACATTATTGTTTCAATAAAGGTTTTTAATGAAATGAATTTCTCTCTTGATATTGTTTCTGAAAATATTATTGACGTACTTATTTAGATATGTATATATATAAACGTATTAAAAATTGAACGTAGTGGGACTCTAACCCACGCCTCCTGGAAACCGACTTGGTCGGTTTTGGAAAGATGAAATTTAAAAAAAAACCACACGTTTTGCAGAGATGGGCGGAATTTTACAAGGAGATGTATAAATGTGATGACGCCTCAGTCTCAAGTAAAAGTGAAAAGCTGAATTTTGATGAAGCTGATGGCGAAATCAGTATTAAGTAGTTAAGAGAGAAAATACGAAATCTGAAATGTATGAACAAGCCCCAAAAACTGTAGCAAAGCCAGGCCTGACTCGGAGCAAAGTGATGCTATATGTATGGTGGGATTGGAAAGGAATCGTCTACAATCTCTCTTGCTTATAACATAAAAAAGTAACACGTTATAACGATTGAATATTATCAACACAGCAAACATAAATGTTCTAAAAAACTTATAAATGTTTTACGTCATAATTCACTAGGGCTATAAAACCGTAGACACGTCTCGGAATGATTTTCTTTTCGTCTCTGGGGATCAGCTTTGTAAATATATTTACAGAACGGGAATTTTCGTCTCAGCCTCAACCCATAAAACAAAAAGAAAATACTACGTTTGAGTTTATGATACGAATTATTTCTATAAAACTGAGTCTCTAACATGAAATAATTTGTAATAAAATTGTTAAAGCCGGAAATATAATGAGTAATTTATTATATTCATTATATTTCCGGCTTCAAAATATATATTATGTCAAAGAATATATTAGTATCTAAAAATAATTCCGGAAAATCTTATATCATTCAATTAAATATGTATATATAGAGGCCAGTGGCGTAGGTACTGTAAACGTGACAGGTTGTGGGTTTGATTTCCACACGAGGAAATTAAATGTTCAACATTTTCAATTCTTCGCTCTTGTTGTTACATGAGCGAAGAATAGCAAAGTGCGGCGTTAAGTCCCACCGCTTAAGCCATAATATCTCCAGAATTCCGCGACCACACAACCTTGGTACTTGCGGGTTACAGCGTCGAGCCAAAAAAAGTAGGTACATATAAATATGTATCTCAAATCAAAAATTGTAAAGTTTAACAATAAAACATTTTTTTTCTTATATAGCAGCAATTGTTCATGTTTAAATTAATCATATTAGTTGTATAACAGTTGTGAACTACCGCACAAATATTATTATCTATAGTAACAATTTATATTAATTAACATATTTTCGAGAAGAGAAAGAGATTTAGACGACCGTAAATCGGTCTCTAGGTCTAGAGTCTCTAACACCGCAATGGATGCTTTGGCATTTGTCTCAGACGTCAACCAACCGTGACAAGTATTTACAACTTTGATTACATCACAATGTACAATACAATCTGTCCAAATTGACTGTCAATCAGTGTATTCGGTTCCGTTCAATTTTTCGATAATGTCCGAAAGGCCGGCGATTTCAGCTGAATTCCCATGGGGACTTTATAGCAATTAGTACATTTTCATCTCTTGGATATTTTTGTTTTTATTCATAGAATCTGATGATGTTTGGAAAATTATTGTAATAATTATTGAATGGTTTTTATTTATAAGTGATCTGCACTTCTAAGCTAATTTAGTATATACTATCCCTGCGTTACGATATAATGAATGTATTCTGTTTTTTTATCTCTAGAAGGTGGCGTGCAAAATTTATATGGAATGATCAAAACTTTCAGTCGCATAGAAACAATTTTGCAAATTGCATCTAATTTGTAGAGCTACCTAAAGAGGAATCTACTAATGACCGGACGGTATTCGACCACATTACTACAATCCCCAAAAAGTTCCCCATCTGATGACTTTTATAAATTATTGTTTTAGACCTAACTTAAACATACTATTTTATTACAATTTGAAATATTACGGATAATAAACTATTGAGGCCAGTCGTGGCGCAGCGGCACGAGGTGTGACTGTAAAACCGACTGGTTGTGGGTTCGATCCCCACTCGAGGAGATGAAATATTTACTTAAATTTATATTTCCATTTCTTCGCTCTGATGTC
>DWQW01009318.1:0-13060 GCA_018249695.1 Heliconius erato demophoon
TGCTCTTATTTTTACCGGCTCTTAGTCTAGTTTTAGTTTATTGTTCTTCTTGTAGGTCCCGTTTTGGTTGCAATTTAATGATCTTGTAGGTAATTCAAGCTTAGATTATTTTAAATTTTCAATATTGGGTTTCCATTTAGTAGTGAAGTCGATGATCGTGAGATTTTTCCACTATGTACCACACACAATGTCTTAAAACAAAAGACTATTTCTGCCTACAAAGACATTTTTATTAAATTAAATTCGCTGCGTTATCACAAGCTTAGAGTAAGTACCCTTGGCAAAAGATTGGGAACCTCTGGTCTAGGGTAAGTACCCTAGACCAGGGGTTCTCAATCTTTTCTTGATCAGGGACAACTTTTATAGAATTTTTGTTAGCAGGGACCACTATGTAGGTATAATAAAAAAGTCAAAGCTTTAAAAAAAATCTGACATTTTGTATGATGCGGTTTGTGAATTTTTAAGTAAATATTAAACATCAATGAATTTCAAAGTATGTTAGTAAATTTAAATGTCAAAATATTTTATGTTTTACTGAGGAAGCAAGTTAACTGTAGGCAGACTTTGCTCAAATACCAAAATTTTAAATCATTCGCAAACCATATTTTAGATGCTGCGTACCATTACTGGTCCACGGACCACTGGTTGAGAACCGGTGCCCTAGACCTACAATTATGGAACTTGGCAAAAAGAGAGAATTTACAACACAAAGAAACGAAAAAACCCCAAAAGGAAAGGAAAATGATGTGTTTAACCAATGTTGCCAGACATCCTGATTTTGGCGATTTGATCAAAATTTAAATGTTCCAGCGACGCTTAAATGTGCCAGGACAGACATGATCCCATTCCACTTCGAGAATTCTTTTTATATGATTTAATTTTTTTTAAAAGTTATTAATAATTGAAGAGATAAAATCTCACTTTTTCCTGTGACAAAATCTGGCAACGCCGATCTTAACCCTAGTTTCTCTATGACTGAGGTGCTAAATCAAAAATGAAAAAGTGAAGTTAAAAAAAATAAACATAGTTTGCGTATCAGATCCAACGCGGACGTGGAAATAGCCGCATATCTCAGTTCTACAGCTATGTTAATGGAAGCGTATTCAAAATTCTAGATTAGCACGTATCGAGTGAATGTGCGACCCCGCCCTGTTCATATTGTGATACTGTCGTTGTGAGCCTCGTGATATAGGCAAGGTTGTTTTAGTTGTGTGACAGTCGATTATTTTATATTTTCCACTTGAAATATTAGATTTTGTTTTTGTTTTTTATTTTAGCTTCACGCTGTTCCACTGTTCCCAATCGTTCCCTATTTTCGCTGAATTCTGGACGCATTGCGTGTTGAGTACGAAATATTAAGTAAAATGCAAAAAAAAAATTTTTTTTTCTAATATAATGCATTATTTTTTTTGTGCGTTTTTATTCGTTCGTCCGGCATTTTTTTCACGATAGAAATTATGAACTTAAATTTAAAACAGATTAAAAATTTAAACTTAACTTACCTAGTGCATAATCTAGAAAAAAATGTTTTGCTTAATATTTTTGCCACACAAAATTATGAAAATGAGATAGTTTTACCAAAAAATTGCTGTTAGTTGAAGGTTAAATTTTAAGACAATTCGTAGTGATTAATAATTTCTCTCTATATTTTTTTTTTGAGGCCGATCGTGGCGCAGCGGCACGAGGTGTGACTGTAAAACCGACTGGTTGTGGGTTCGATCCCCACTCGACGAGATGAAATATTTACTTGCGCGGCGTTGAGTACTGCCACTCAACACGCAATGCCTCCAGAATTCGGCAGAAAGTGGGGAACGGGATTGTCTTAACTTAGGTTAGGTTCCCTCTGCCTACCCTGCTGTGTGCGGGATACAGCGTGAAGCTTAAAAAAAAATCTCTACATATTTTTAGAATATATATAAAGCATTAAATTAATTATTATTATAGCCTAAACACAGTCGTCTATAACTGTACTTAGCGCTTACCTTAAGATAAACTCGTATGGCGATAACAGGACATTATTACGATATACTTAAATCCTGTATGATAATAATTAATATGCACATAGTAATTATTATTCGGAATTTAAACGTAGAATAGAAACTTTAAAATAATATATTTTTTTATATTGACAGGTAAAATCGTACCAGACTTCCCGTCCTCAAATTTGTTTACGGATAAAAAGGAAAATATGTATATGTGGGTAGTGTTGTGTTGGTTATCAAAATATTTTTTATGAATAATTCATATTTATTTTTAATAATTTTAATAGGATATTGATATATTATTATTATGTTGTGATATTCTATAAATAATTCAAGACTTTGTGAGCGATTTATTTATATTTTACACTGGCATCTTAATTAACTATCTGTTCAAGATTTTAAGTTTTTATAGAAGCACAAAAATAATATACCTTTGTCATCTACGCCAGAGTGCCAGAGGCTTCAAAGTGTATCCCGTATACAGCAGGGTCAGCAGAGGGAACCTAGTAATAAGACACTCCCGTTCCCTATTTTATGTTAAATGACGGAACGCAATGGTCTGCCTTCACATCAGAGCGAAGAAACAGAAATATAAATTTAAATAAATATTTCATTTCTTCGAGTGGGAATCGAATCCACAACTTGTCCCATTGCCTGTGTCACTGCGCCACGACTGCCCTAACAATTGAACTTACGTATAAAATATCAAAAAGTTAACACAAAAAAATTACATCCAAATCAAATGAACTTTACTACTATTAATATAAAAATAATAGAAACGTAAATATTATTGATTCGCAATACCTAAATACTGCCAATACATTAAAAGGTCAAGTACATCGTCTGTACATTTTGCTATATATAATGAAGTGATGTCGTAACATCACTCACGTTTCCTAACAAAATTTAAACAGGTGCTACGTTAAAGCAAATACTAACTCTAAGCTGCTGTATACGGCTATAGTGACCAGACTTGACCGGTTCAAAACGGGACATTCGTTTTTAATTTGCAATTTTAATTATTTTTAATGTTTATTTTTGTTTTTAGTGTACCATGATTTTGGTTTTTCATTTTCTGGAGGAATGTTTTTGTTTTTTTAGGTTGGGTTTCGTTTTTATTAGACGTCTGCTTTGTTCCAAGCAAATTTTCAGTGCCATTTCTCAAATCGGGACACACTGGGACACACAAACCAAAAACGGGACAGCCCCGCTCAAAACGGGACGTTTGGTCACGCTATTTACATGGGGCAAAACATACAGTAAAACATATATCTATTATGTTTATTTACACAGTGTCGGTAAATAATGTTCATATGTTAAACACATTATGCTTTATATTTTACTAAAACTCTTACTCTTTCTAACAAGGCTATATAACCTATTAAATATATAAAGTGGCGGAACTCAACACCGCGCATTGTCTACCAGTACGAGAAAAAATAAAATAATTATTTACTCCCTATAGGAGATTGAGCACACAACCAACTGTATGCTGTATTGATAATAGACATTGAATAATTTTTCGACAATATTTTAAATAGTAATTTAAAGATTGGATAAAATTTAATATTGCTATATACGACAAGAAAGAAGATAAGAAGAGAAGAAGATAATTTTATTCAATTATGGGAATGGAGGTGAAATTAAATAATTTATGATTTTCTCTTATAGTTAGTTAGTCAGTAGTTTATATAATGAATACCTACAATACCCGATTTAACAACTTTCATCTGATAAAAAAGAAAAATTACAGAAAAAGAAGTTGAAAAAACCAACATCCGGCTAAAAGAAAAAAAATAACAATAAGAAAACCCCACGTAGCGGAAATGCGGAAATTCCATTACCAATTTAAATCAATTAAGACACAGTAAATATATTTGTAAGAGTTATCTTGGTTTACTGCGAATATATTAGTTTGCTATTAAGAAGGTTAACTACACTATGTACATGTTCTACTAAGCTTGATACATTGTTCAAACAGTAATTGCTTAGCTCTATTGTGTTTAAAATTAACATTAACGAATTAAAAATGACATGATATAGAGATAAACGCAGAATATCGGTTAAAAATAATTGATTTGAAAAAAAATCCTATGTATATGTATAAATATAGTATATTGATAATATACTATATTCGGCGTTGAGTTCTGCCTGAACGTGGCTGCCTGGCGTGTCCTAATATTAGGTTCCCTCTTCCTATCCTGCTGTGTGCGGGATACAGCGTGAAGCTGATTTTTATATTTGTAATAGGCAAGAATTTACTAAAAAACTATGACAGCTAAAAAAAATAATACAAAGATTTTTATCAGTTTTGCTAGCTTCACTTTCGCTTTTATCTCTCATGCATAGGTAGGCAGAAAAAAACTTACTGTTAAAGAACACCGTTCTCCAGCCGAATTATTGGAACTCTATATTAAGTCGCGAAGATCAACACCACACATTTTCTTACCGAAGTGGGAAAGTGAAACTCCGTATGGGGATCGAGCCCAAAGTTTCTGCGTTTCGGTCAGACGGTCCCAGTGCGCCACGGTAGTCTCCATATTTTATGATAATTTTTTTTTTTATTTGCTAAATTTATATTATTTTTTTTTATATGAAGGTACAGTTTTATTTTGCAATATAACATTTATTTGATTATAGATTTTTTTTTATATTTTACTTTTAAATGTAACTCTACTCAAGAGAGTATAGAGTTCGACAAAAGCACAACACTAAGCATTCAATATTTGGATCTTTAATAAATCAATAAGCACTTAGTATGATTAGAACAGCTTCAGCTTCATGCTGTATCCCGCACACAGCAGGGTAGGCAGAGGGAACCTAAGTTATCCCACTCCGTTCCTCACTTTCTGCCGAATTCTGGAGGCAGAGACAGAATTCAACGCCGCGCTTAGCCTCGACACCAGAGCGAAGAATAAATTTAAGTAAATATTTCATCTACTCGAGTGGGAATCGAACCCACACCCAGTCGATTTTACAGTCACACTTCGTGCCACTGCGCCACGACTGGCCTCATATAGAACAATTTACCAAAATAGTATATTACTAATAATCTGACTAACAAAACCAATTTTATGGATGACTAATAGTTTGTATTACCCAATTAAATAAAAAGTGCACATCGCAAGAAGTGTTATCATTTAGTAATGATGAATAAGAAAACGATTTAGGCTGATATATGAAATAATAAAATTAATTTTATTATAAATTAAGGCCAATCGTGGCGCAGGCGTGAGATATGTGATAGGTTGTGAGTTCGATTCCTACTCGAGGAAATGAAATATATTAATATTTTCCGCCATTCAATACACAATGCTCCGAAAATTTATCAAAAAGTGGAGAACGTAAGTGTCTTAACATTTAATTTCCTAAGTTTTCTCTGACACCCTGCAATGAGCAGAAAACAGTGTGAAAAAAAATTCAGGCGCGTTGGCTTTGTTTGACTGAAAGCATGATGGTTGCAAGACAAAGTGTGACGTTGAGTTCCGCTTCTCAACACGTAAAGTCTCAACATTTCTTGATACTATATTAGTATATAGACTATAACTACTACATGTGATAAAAATAAATAGTAGGCAAAATGATCATGGAAACGCAGTGGCGCACTGCAACTGCGTAAGTAATTATTAATTTTAACAATTTAATTTATAAATACTTTGCCAAATTTGTAACTCAAAATTATAAGTATTTCAAAACACTTACAGACGTCATTCGCAAAGCCGCAAAACTGAAATAGAATATTTGCTAAGGAATCAACGAAATGTAGACTAAGTTACTCTACATTTTGGATTCCATAAAAACGCAACAAGACGTAAACAAAGATTAAGAAAATCATATATGTATATAATAAAACAGTAAAAATATTTTGTCTGTACATTAAGTATTTTTGACTGAAATGGAGACATTTAAAAATATAGATATATATTATTAAAAATATAGATAGAGGGACATTTAAAAAGAATAATAGAAAGCAAAAATATATTTTTTTAATTTTTTTGTCTGTATGCATGAACACGACTATCTCCTAAACAACATTTAAAGTATGTTTCATCAAAATCAAAGTTTAAATAAATAAAAAAAAAGGTTATCGTCATTCAAATAAACATATTATAATATTAAGCGAATATTATATAGCAATCTATACTATACTTATAATAAATGTATAATTGTTTGTAATAAATGTGTATTTTTAACTGTATAATATGTATTTAGTAAAAGTTTTCGATTTTAATCAATATAATTATGTATTTAAATGAAATTTAACATTAAAACGGCATTTTCAACTGTCCGAACAGCTGCAGTTTAACTTTAAGCCCAATAGATGGCGCTGTGCATAAAACATCATTTTCTAAATCGCGCTGGTAAGATTCTTGGCTAAAGAATGACATTCGAAACGTTTTGGTTTTATGACTGTTGATAAATTAAATATATTTAAAGCACTATTGTTCATTGTACAAACATGAAGTAAACAAAATTGAATTGTTGGTGAAGGTAACCTTCATAAATCATAAAAAATCCAAAAAATCCTTATAGAAATTACGATAGTAAAAAAATCATATTTGAAGTCATTATAGTTGTCAGTCAATTATGTTTATTAAATCAATAATCATGTAGTTCAAGCGTGCGAAGCCGAGGGCGGGCCGCTAGTTATCAAATATAAAATTTAATATCAATTTTAATTACAGTCTGTTTACCCGGCTGCAAAGGTAGGGTTATGTCGTTGAAATTTAGACAATCAAATCTGGTAAAATTAACCGTTCTCCGCTTATAGTCCAATTTCGATATACTGCGCTTTGAGTAGCGAAAGAAAAAAAATATATATCAATATCCCCAGTAAAAGACTTTCTCATATATCTTCCACATACAGACAACCATCAGTAAAGATTTTATTGTAAATATAAATATAGAGTCAACAATAATAATCCGTTTGTCGTATAGCTCCTAAATCCTGGTCGACATTGGAAATACCCTTTGTTAGAACAACGTGACATCTTTAAGCTAGCACTAGCTGATTAATTCATTTATTTATACAATTGGGTATATATTACTTATATTACTTTATAATATATAGGCCAGTCGTGGCGCAGGGACATAGAGTGTGACTATAAAATCGACTGGTTGTGGGTTCGATCCCCACTCGAATAGAGAAAATATTTACTTACATTTATATTTTCATTGCTTTGCTCTGGTGTCGAGGCAAAGCGCGACGTTGAGTTCCGCCACTTAATATGCAATGCCTCCAGAACTCGGCGAAAAGTAGGGAACGGTGTGTGTTAACACTAATTTTACTCTGTTTACCCTGCTGAGTACGGGATACAGCGTGAAGTTGACTTTATATAGAATATTTTACTTTTATTTTAGAAGCAAGTCGTAGCGCAAGAGCACAGGCATGTAACTGTAAATGCGATAGGTTATAAGTACGATTTCCACTCGATAGAATGAAATATTCAATATTTTCATTTCTTTCTCTGTTGTAGAGGCAAAGCGCGGCGTTTAGTTCCGCCACTCAACAGACAATGCTTCCAGAAATCGGCGGAAAGTGTTAAACGGAGTGTCTTACCACTAGGCTCCATCTGCCTACCCTGCTACAAGCGGGTTACAGCGTGAAACTAAAAAACAAATATTTTGTTATATATATAAAAGTATATATAAATGATATAACGCGGCTAACAATGTGCTCTTGTTCAGTTTGGGTTTTCCTCTGTCGCTTCTAAGTGTCGCGGATATTACGAACGTAACTAGGGGTGTGCATACAAATTAGATTGAAAATTAAATCATAGTCTATAATAATGATTTTTTTATCGTTACTAATGTTATTATATGTGTATAAATTTACATAGTATTAAAGGTAATTTATATTAGGTTAAGCTTGTGCAAAGAAATAAGAGCATGCTGAGACTAGCTGTCGGTTAGCTGACATGAGGTTAATAGTTAAATTTTAATATGATTTTTTATAATTATTGTAAATTATACATAAAAATTAAAAAGTTTTTTATTCCAATAACATCGAGAAAAAAATGGAAATAAATTTATCTTGTTGTTTTCTTTAAAGATATGGTAAGTATATAACGATACAAGAAAAGTAATAGACTGTCGAAGACTTATAATGATTAAAAAAAATGTAAGTTAAAAAAGTGCTACGTATTCAGAATAAAAAAACTCATTAGCTAAATTGCTGACGTACATATAGCAAGAAATGGATTTTTTTTATTAACTATATGTCTTAAGTAATTTTTCCTTATTTTTTTTATATACAATATACATACAAAATAATTATCAATGTAAACGTAGAGAACAGTCGTGGTGCAGGAACACAAGCGTGTGACTGTAAACGTGGAAGATTATGGGTTCGATTCCCACTCGAGGAAATGAAATATTTAATATTTTTATTTTTTCGTTCTGGTATCAAGGCAAAGCGTAGCGTTCCACCACTTAACAAGGAACTCCTCCAAAATCAGAAAAAGGGAGAGCGGAGTGTCTTGACACTAGGTTCCCTCTGCCTATATGTGATGCGGCGTGAAGCTGAAAAAAATCAACAAACACATACGCTATAATTAAGGTTTAAAAAAAAATTATAATTTTCAAATTACTTTATAAAATTTTAAATATTCCAAATCACATGTGTCTACAGTGACAACCATAGAACATTAAGACACTTTTGTATAACGACGGAACTAACTCGCTGTATTGGCGTATCCAAAATCATTTTTCATGGTCCTATTTTTTTTTGTGATCCTAAAGCATAAAGCAAACATGGCAGAGTATATGGTGTATAGACACAAATATATATAATTTAAGACGTAATTAATACCTTCTTAAAAGCATTATTAATTCGAAGAAAAATGTGCCAAAATAATTTTAATCTACGTCTTTGTTCGCTTACAAGTAGAAAATATTTAAATGTTAAATATTTTAAATTTGAACTTTAATCTGTTTACTGCTGTACCGAAAATCTTTAACACATTATTCTTTTTATACACTTACACTGATATTTTAATCTGTGGGCAAAATTTTAACTTATAAATTCAACATATTGCGTTTTTCCTTAATTTACATAAAATGTGTTTTTGCAAGAATTATAGTGAATCAGGCAAAGACAATAATTGAGAAATATTTTTCTGGAAATAGAAATAAAATATATAATATAAAGTAACTCATAACTTACTCATCACACCATTCGATAGGTAAGAGTCAACCGCAGGTAACATACTAATCCGGGAAAATGCCCGGACGCTTCATAAAAAATACCGTACTTCCCTGACGCAAAACTCTCACAGGCATCAGTTACGCCTCAGTTTCCGTGTACAAATCATATTGTATACAAATAAAATAGCCGGAACTAGAACATCGGATGCTTTAAGGCTGTATATTGTCCATACTACAGCTGACCACCAACAATAAGACTGCGAGAGTAAAAGGTACGTTCGTACACGACATTCTAGTGCACGCGCGACCGGCATTCAGAACGCACGCGTTCGCCAGAAAAAAAAATAAACTGTCAAATTTTTTGGCGCGAACTCTTATTTTTCACAAGTTTTTATACAATTCGTTATCTGTGGACATTATTGTTTTGTAAGGAAAATTAAACAAGGTTTTTAAAGATTGCGTGAACGCTTAACCGAGGACAATAAAGGTAAATATTGTGAGAGTTTTTAGTTTATTTAATTTACGAGTGCTTCGTATATGTAGATATAATGTAGTTTCGTCACGTAGACTAGACGTTTTTTTTATATTTGTTCTGATCTTCTCAAATCGTATCCATTTTTGTTGCCGTTTTTGTCGATTTTGCTAGTTACATGTAGATTTTAAACATAAGTTATTATGTATACAGTGTAATATATAAGGTTATAAATATTTATATGTTGTTATTTATTATATAAAAAAGAGATCAATTTCATTTTATACGAGATATCGAATGTAATATAAATTTTGATTGAATAGATGATGTATTAACATAAATAAGTCATCAGCGCTCAAGGCTGTTCCAGTTTATGTCGAAAGTATAAAACTTTAAAAGTTCGAACCGACGCAAGATGTCAAGAGATAGTGGTGGTCGATTAATGATGACGATGTAACAGTTTGCATTCAAAAAACAGATTAATATACGCCTGTATAAAATATAAATATTGCCGGAGCTTGAAAAGTTAGTATTAAGTCATTTTATTATAAAAAAAATTGTTTTTACTATATACTATACATGTATATTAGATCAGTCGTGGTGTAGGGAACAAAGGTGTAACTATCAACAGGTTGTGAGTTCGATTCTCGCTCGAGGCAATGGAACACTTAATATTTTCATTTCTTCGCTCTGATGTCGAGTCAAAGCGCAGCGTTGACTCTAATACTAAATAGGCAATGCGCAACGCAATCTAGAATCCGGCCTAAGTGGAAACGGAGTGTCTTACCACTGGGTTCCTAGGTTCCCTCCGCCCGGGATGCAGCTGAAAAAAAACTTAGGAAATAAAAAACAAGCAAAACATACTTAATTAATTTTTTTTACAATGGCAGTTGAATACCGATTAAAATTTGTCGTAACGTCTATTATATAGCTTGGATTTTTGCTCTTAGTAACAAAGTGCATTGGCTCTTTGGCACCTATATTTTGGAAACTAAAAGAACATTTAGTTTTTTTGTCAAGTCCATCGCTTGATTATTAAACGTAGTCTGAAATAATAGAAGAAATAAATATTTAAAACTGGATTCTATATTAGATTAATATTAAAAAGGACTCACCCGTCAAGCAAAATTATAATATTATTTATTAAAAAATAATCTAATATGATGAGAAATTCATATTACACTGTACTGTAAGATATTAGAAGAAAATTTATAAAGAAAACATATTTTAGCATTCAAATCAACGATCAATAATAATTTTAAATATTTAAATATTCGTTAAGCCGTCGTTGTGCAGCGGCAGCGCAGCTTACTGTACGGTTGTGGATTCGATTCCCACTCGAGATGATGAATTATATTCATTTCCTAACAAGACAAAGCGTGGTTCTGCCATTCAACACGCAATGTCTCGAAAATGTGTCTTATCATAAGGTTATTCTACTTTCCCTCCAATATATAAGCCAGCGTGAAACTAAAAAACATTAATAATGTAACAGATACAAAATTATATTTAGTTTTATTAATACTTAATCATCAATAGACATATTTATTTGCAAAGGAGATCGTTCTATTAAACTATTTACTAAATACAATCGACAATAAAAAGAAGACAGTAATAAAATAACATTTTAATATACCTTAAACTGTTTTCTCATTAGGTAGAGGCAGGGAACCGTGGCACAGAGGGAACCTAGGGAATTTGAACTAATATTTCATTTCCTCGAGCCTACAATCCCTGCTGTGTGTGGGATACAGCGTGAAGCTGATTTGATTTAATGTTTTTTTTATTTATTTTCTCATCTCCTTTCCTGCGAGATGCAATCAAACTCGATAACTTTGTCTCTAACCATCAAAAAGTGCTATGATATTTTTTTTATTATTTTATTACATTTGTTTCAGTATTGGTGACATTAATAGACAATAACATTAATTTTCATATTTTTTTTAACAAAAATTTTGTTTCTCATACAAAAAAATATTGATAAAGTGTTTAAAAAAAATGTTTTGATTCAGTTTACCTTGAAAAACTTAGAAGACAGTTAATATAGAAGCTTAATTTTTCCTATGCTCCAGGGAACCATAGAACTAGATAATATTAAAAGTGATATATTCCCGCAACCCTGAAATAAACAAATGACAGACGACCAGTGATAGGATCATTAAGGTATTTTTTCTTTTGAGGTATGGAACTCTAAATATATTTACTCCAGCCGACGTCGTATATATATTATGTAATTATAATCTAATGTGTTCATTTTTATTTATTTGCTAAGTACGTACTGTTTTTACTTATATAACAATCACAGTTTCACTGATATAAGCCTCTTTGGATTAACTTCAAAATTCAATTTATATTACTTATATTATTATAAATGAACATAAGTTTAAAAATTAATGAAAAAAATCGATTAAGTTAAGAATCTATTCGTATTACAAAAAAATTGTGTAATATGAATCTCTTTAAAATAAAATAAAATTTGATACATATAGAATTTATTGTACCTTTGTTTATTTGTTTCTTTTTTAACTTCACGCTCTATCCCGCACAAACAGGAGTGAGCAGAGGGATTCTGGAAACCTAGTATTAAAACAATCCTTTTCGTCGTGTAAAAAACAATTCCACAAAGACACTACCGTTCCCCACTTTCCACCGATTCCTCGAAGCATAACTCAACGCCGAGCTTCCTCAGAATGAAGAAATAATAATATTAATTATTTCATTTCCCCGAAGTGTAATCGAACCCACAACCGTCGCATTTACAATCGCACCCTTGTGCCCCTGAGTCACGACGGCGTCATTGCTTTTTTTTTAAGTTTATTTTGTTTTTTTTTTTTTTTTAAAAAAAACATTCTGTGGAAAATGCGATCTAGTGGCACTTACTATAAATTGATATCAATAATAAACGAAAATGATAGTTAAAATATCAAATTCTATAAATATATATATATATATATATATATATATATATATATATATATATATATATATATATATATATATATATATATATATATATATATATATATATATATTAAATAACATCTTAATACTTTATCCACCTATAATATTGTATGCATTACGCAAAGTCTAATCTGACAGAATAGGGTCATCTGCGAGTATTCATGGCTTTATACAATTTAATAATCATTTTTAATACAGACCAGGCAAATAAGGCTCCGTTCCCATCAAGACACTTCCTTTCCCTGTACCGTTTCGAAGACGTTGCGTGTTGAGTGCCAGAACTTAATACCGCGCTGTGCCTTGACACCAGAGCGAAGAAATGAAAAATATTAAATACATATATCATTTTCCCAGACGGTAATCGAATTACAACCTGTCGCGTTAACAATCATACGCTTGATTAGTAACGTGTACAATCAGAGACCATAGAGTTAATAAAAATATACAAAATATTTGTGTATTACACTACTGTCACGTATGTAGTTATTATATACATATC
>DWQW01009319.1:0-13058 GCA_018249695.1 Heliconius erato demophoon
GCGTTGAGTTCTGCCACTCAACACGCAATGCCTCCAGAATTCGGCAGAAAGTGGGGAACGGAGTGTCTTAACACTAGGTTCCCTCTGCCTACCCTGCTGTGTGCGGGATACAGCGTGAAGCTAATCTAATATACAGTCAAATATTATCCAACTACGTAATTTTAATATTAAAAATGATTAACCTAATGAAAGAACTATGCGTTATATAATATACTAAAATCAAATGTTCTCAAAAAACATTTATTACTGAAAAAAATATAATTATTTTACGCAAAATTTAATTTTACAAACATAAAACGAAACGTGTTTTTGACATTTACAACCAATAATCGATTATAAGATACTTCTTGTCCCGTGTTTTGAAACGTTTTAATTGATTTTTCAGTTAGATAACTAACTGAAAAATCAATTAAAACGTTTCCAAACACGGGACAAGATTATCCCAATAGAATAAATTTCTATAACTATAAAGTTATGGGTAAAACGCGAAGAATAATGTGCGGTTATTTATATCTGCGGCCACGAGAGTCCCAACGTGATCCGCCCAACCTGAGATAATTGTGCCTTAACTCGTGCGCATTTGGAAATTTATTCTATTGGGATTCCATTTGTAAAGGTGTGATTCCTTATATTGTGTTATATTACATTTTTAACGAGGCCGTCGTGGCGAAGGAGTTAGTTGTGGGTTCGACTCTCATACTAGGAAATGAATTATTATTTTTTAGTGTTTTAATTTCTTCGCTCTGGTAGCGTGGCAGAAGCGCGGCGTTAAGTTCCGCGAAACGGAGTGGCTTAACACCACGTTCTCTTTGCCTACCCTGTTAAATGCGGGATAAAGCGTGAAACTGAAAATGATCTTAAAGCGAAAATTTAGTAATATATTATTATGTTTTGCTGTTTAAAAATATATTTCCAAAAGAAATGTACGTAATATTTCTTCACAACGCGTATTATACGAGTGCCTTCGTGCGTCAATTCGTAGTCAAGTGTATGTAATTTTGTAATTATATTATTTAACTTAATAATTATTAATTACAGATTGTCGTACGTAGTCTCTTTTATGAGTTAGACAATTAACACCATGTTTCGGTGGTTGGTTGTTGTGACGCACCATCAGCACTATTTACATTGCATGGCCTGACTGGACACGAGATAGGTAAAGAAATATTAATACTTATTTGTTTATGTCGATTCTTTTTATGGTAACAGATTACTATCCATTTGAAAATAATAATATAAATCATATTTTTCCTATATGAACGTGATGTTAATAAAGTTAAAATTGTACATGGAACATTACTTATATTTACATTTTTGTTTTTGTTACCTTGCTTAAAAAAAATAATAAAGTCTATCTATACATTTTATTATTAGTGGAAAGCAGAGTATCTTAACACTACTCTGCCTACCGTTCTACATGCGAGATACAGCGTAAAGCTGAAAAAAAATATTCTAAATACATTTACTATGACGTAGTACACTACAGATTCAAATGGGGGTAGATGGTTAAGAAATAAACTTAAAAATCATATTCACAAGATCTAGGACTAGGTCGTGTCACAACCTTCCATGCTTTTAAATTTTAGTACCCTAGAAGTCTACACGACCTAAATACGTGCTTCACAATCCATAGCAGAAATTAATGGACTTAGTATACAATAATGTCATTCTTAAACTAACTTGAAAGTAAAGTAACGATGTATATTAAATAAAACATAATATCGATTATGTTCGTCATCTTCTAAGAAATATTAACCTGATCAGCAGTTCTGGGACTTAAATCCCACACGATGAACAAATTATACTTGGTTCTCAACAAAGTAGTATCAGCATCACGTTGTATCACGTGTAACACGGTAGGCAGAGGGAACGCTGAGTTTTTCGAGACATTCCGTGTTGAGTGGCGGAACTCAACGCCAGGCTTTTGCCTTGATACCAGAGTGAGGAAATGAAAATATTAATAAACAATCCCCCGAGTGGGTATCGAACCAACAACCGTCGCGTCACACCCATGTGCCTGCGCCACGTCGGCCTCATGTATGAAAAAATGTAAAATTAAAATTTACCAAATACTTTTTTTTGTATTACTTAACCTTATAGTATTTGTAGCGCCAGAGAGACAGGATCAA
Organism: Heliconius erato demophoon; assembly: GCA_018249695.1. Classification (NCBI taxonomy): domain Eukaryota; kingdom Metazoa; phylum Arthropoda; class Insecta; order Lepidoptera; family Nymphalidae; genus Heliconius; species Heliconius erato. The sequence continues at coordinate 2,130 of DWQW01009319.1, forward strand.
ATTGTAGACGCGGTACTTCTCGAACTCAGGCAACGAAATGTTAACACAAGGTTCCCTCCGTATACCTTGCTATACACGGGATACAGCCAAAATAAAAAAATAAATAAATTATAAGACTTACCAATGTAGGTCTCTGTAATATTGCATCGTTACATTCAAACAAATCCCGTTGGCTTTTCTTTTTTCTACGTTATGTATGGTTTCTAGATAACACTCTGCGACACAATCGAGGCGTGGGCACATTGTTTTGTTCATACAAGAGCATGCTCGCCCTCAAAATACTAAGTGGTTGTAGAGTACTCGAGTTCTTTGAAATAGAAAATCACGTAGGCACTATCGAGCTCATGTGTTAAATATGTCAGAGTAATATATGTATTACTACAATTTGGAATCTTGCAAATTGGGTCACTATTTCTTTTTTTAGGTTCACGATGTACCCCACATATAGCAGAGTATGGAGAACCTAATATTAAGACAGTCTGTTCTACATTTTTGTTTGAGAAGTAGCGTAGCTCAACGCCGCGATTTCGAAGGAGAAAATATCCGAGTACAAATTCTTCCTACAGACTGTGAACGCGACGACAGAGGCACGGAGTGTCTTAACGATAGGTTCCCTCTGACTCCGTTCCCCGCTTTCCGCCGTATTTTTCGAGGCATTCCAGGTTGAACTCAACCAAATACAGAAATGAAAATATTAAGAAATAATAATTCATTTCCTCGAGTCACGTTCCTATGTTTCCTAGGATCGAACCCACAACCGCGTTACAGTTTCCCACCGTTACGTTTAATTTAATCAGGTTTAGTTGTAGTTTCTGGCTATTATTCTTCGTATATGAGATTTCTAGTTTTTTCTTTATCATATTATTCGAAATTTATATGTATATATATGAAAACATGTATATTTTAAAAGTATAACTTAATGTTGTCTTAAAAGAAAAAGAAGATACATTCTTCCAAATTTCTTAATCTGACTATTTCTAAAATCTTTTGTATAAACCCCTGCTAAATAAATAATATATAAAGTGAAATTTGAAATATTTAAACATAATGTTATAATTATAGGAATATCTTTAATGTACTAAATACAATTATTTAACACATTCTACCATTCGTCTATCATTTTTTTAATATTTATAAGTCTAACTTCATACAAAACTAAATTAAAAAGCTTTTCGAAAAGGCCTTTTATGCTGCAGAATCTACTCTAAAGGGCATGACCCCCGCATGTTTCCGTGTCAAGGATGAGCTTTAAATAGAAACAGTGTTTGTTAGCAAATTATTATATAAGTACCTTTCAGTTGATTGAATTATTTTTTTTGCCTAATATTTATTTAATTGAAACAATACGACTTTGGTCTATATATAACGTGTTTTTTTTTAATAAATTATATTATTTTAATTTTTAGGTAAATTTATATTTTTTTATTTTATTTACCATATTTTACTGACGTTTTTGTTACTTCGTTTTCCACACTTTCACATACCTACGAAACTAACACACCTCCGAGTATGTATACAAAACAAAACGTAAGCATTACTCAGAGAAAAATTAAAAGCTCCAACTTAGAATTCAGTTACATTAAACTGGTTGCCCCCGCGTGGCTTCGCCCGCTTGAAGGACGCAGTCATTTTCTCAAATCAGTTACTTTCGTGATCTAATAACATTATCATTTTAAGGACAATATTCATCCATTGATAGCTAAAATTTTAGCCAATTCAATAAAACATTTATTTTGTAGCAATATTGTCGTATTTAACTCTTTATATAAATATACCTTTTTTTATTAACACTAAATGTTAAGTGAAGCTTTCCGGAATCCAATAGTGAAAACTGCATTTAAATCAGTGAAGTCGTTTCTGATATTAGCGTGAACAAACGCACAGACAAACAGACAACAAATTTAAAAATCATTGCTTTGGAGTACCCAAAATACATCAAAAAAATGCCCCCAATAACATTTTTCTTATATATCTTCCATTTACATACATTAATCCTCCATTTTATTATAAGTATAGATTTATGCACATTAAACCATTAAATCTTATGTAAAGAAAAAAAATTAAGTAGAGTTTATTTTTTGGGAAAAATACGAGGTACATAAAAAGTACAATAAAAAGTAACTTTTCAAACACAATTCATTATTCGTTTACTTTTTCAGGTGTACCTTCCCCACTTCCTGTGACCTTTCGCAGTCACAATATAAAAAAGAAATGACCTCAAGCGATATATTTTTATCTCTGTGACCTCGTGGTCTTTACAGGTGAGGTGGAGGGCGGTATCTGCGGGGTTGATCCAGTTTTGAATGGAATGGCGGAGGCTCGGCGTGACGTCATGGGGGCGTAGCTGTGACGTCAGCGCTGTAAACTAGGTCGCTCGGTCGAAGACCCCTGCCGCGCTGCATTAACGCATAATGGCGTCCCTGAAGGACCTGCATATATAAAATTATGTATACATATAGAAAATCGACTTAAATGTTTTATAATAAGTCTTCCATTCATATATAATTTATGTATTAAGAATATTTTGTCACATTACATGACATTATATTAATTTGAATCTATTTTTGTATTAATGTATCTTATAAATAACTAAATATAAATCACATATTAGTAACTTATTACAAGTAATATTTTAAATTCCAAAATCTTTACAAAAAACTAAATATAAACAAAAATCTTTTTATTGCTACATATTCTCGTATAGTATGTATATAATATATAAAGCCTATTAAAATTTCTAATAAATCTATTCTCTTTTTCGCATAGTCATATAAAAATTAAAATTAAATTAAATTAGCTTCACGCTATATCCCGCACACAGCAGGGTAGGCAGAGGGAACCTAGTGTTAAGATACTCCGTTCCCCACTTTCTGCCGAATTCTGGAGGCATTGCGTGTTGAGTGGCATAACTCAACGCCGCGCTTAACCTCGGCACCAGAGCGAAGAAATGGAAATATAAATTTAAGTAAATATTTCATCTCCTCGAGTGGGGATCGAACCCACAACCAGTCGGTTTTGCAGTCACACCTCGTGCCGCTGCGCCACGACCGGCCTCTTAATTATTAATATAATAGTCATTATTAATATAATAATAGTCATATAAATAAATAATTATTTTCATTGAGCGTGAGAATTAGGTCAGAGGCTGCTGCAGTCGCTCCGATCAATGTGTACGCGTCAAGCGTCTGAGTACCAATTGTGCCCATCCAATCCAGAAATACACGTACTAAAAATAGAATTACCTGCTTAACTTATAAAGATTGCCAATAGTATTTTACAAAGTGTAGTTATTGTTTTAAACCTACCGTTTGTAACTGTTCCTAAAATGGACGGAGTAGTTTCTCGCTGAATGCGGAACATAGCCAAAATATGTATGTACAAGTAGGTACATAGTATATATAATACATTTGGCGCATTCTTGATACTTGAATGTGATTGATTGAGTTTGATATTCGTTCTCTTACAAGTTGCTACAAGGTTTTATTTAGATTGTTGTAATGATGAATGAGAAAAAATAAATGTCTTAACATAATAAAGCTTTGCTGTTCTACTATATTTAAAAAATCGATCAAGTGCGAGTCGGACTCTCCGCCAATCACTAATTAACTACATATAAGCTTGTAATAGCTTTTACCTGAAATAAAAATATATATTTCCATTTTTCGGATTTTTTTCTTTATATGTATTACAATTTCTCACTTCTTGTCAAATTTCATAGGTATAGGTATCAAATACTTTCTAGGTTTTTGATTACGTGGTGAATCAAGTTTTTTATGAAACGAACTACAAACATACATTTGTAATGTTTTTCTGTTTTTCTACCTATAAATCTTCACTTCTTGCAGATTTATCCTTTATTTGTTATGCAGTAGTTCTCATTTGGTACCAAATTTCAAAAGTTTAGATCGGGAAGTAGTATAGAATTGATGACGCAATAATTTTTTATATAAAATGCACCAAAAACGATTTACCTGGATAAATGGTCTCGACAGATGGGCAGACGGACAGACGGACAACAATGTGATCTTATAAGAATTCTCTTTTTTCCTTTGAGGTATGGAACCCCAAAACTTCACAATTCTATAGAAAAATATATATAGAGAATAACTATTCACAATTTTTTAGAACGAAATAATTTCAATCTCCCTACAATATATGAAAAATATTTTTTAAACATTTTTAAAGTGTTATTCCACACTTAGGAAAGAAAAATACTTATTTAGAAAACGTATAAAAATTTTGAACGCAGCGGGACTAGAACCCGCGCCTCCTGGAAACCGACCAGGCGCTCTGACCACTAAGCCATGCGTTCTCGCCAAGCTGCGTCGAAATTTTTATACGCTTGTTACAACTTATTTATGTTGTTAGTATCTCTGTAGCGAGATTTTTACAAATTTCCGCTACCCAAAGATAATTACTGAGAGTTATCGTTTGGCAAGAGAGAATACTATTTTTTAATATTTTTTAAACATTTTTAAAGTGTTATTCCACACTTAGGAAAGAAAAATACTTATTTAGAAAACGTATAAAAATTGGTCGGCCTGGTCGGTTTCCAGGAGGCGCGGGTTCGAGTCCAAAGTTCAAAATTTTTATGCGTTTTCTAAATAAGTATGAAAAATATACTAAAATAAGAAAAGTATATCTATGAGCAAAAGTCAGTGAACTAAATAAATAATGAAATGAACTTTTTACCAACTTTTTTCTTTTTTGCCCTCGCAACCCTTTTCATTATCAATGTCGACGACCGAAATATTAAATATTATATATCAATTACTGGATCTAGTATCATTGAAGGTAAAGTCGTCGTGATATTAAATTGTAAAAAACAAGAAAGTATAAACCATTTTTCTTTTAATATAATATCTCTATTACTCATATTCTTCCTTTGAGGTGTGAGTAACAGACAACGCACACAGAAACTACGTGACTTAGAAAGTAGGGGTTTGGCAAGTAAGTAGGTTAGAGAGTGAAGGGAAGACAATCTCTTGAAATTCCAACGAGAATGAAAAAAAGGAAACCAGATGCGGAGGAGTTTAGGATTCTTGTCTGAACAAGCTTTCTGGCTTATTTATTATAATTTTTTTAGCTTCACGCTATGTCCTTCATAGCTGGTAAGGCATTTTCCACTGAATACTGGGGGCATGTTGAGTAACCGAACCGGCACCAAAGCGAAGAAAAGAAGATATTAAATATTTCATATATATTCCTGAGTGGGAATCAAACCTTCGCGGTTCCATGATTGTGCCCCTGCCCATGGCTTTCAAATTATTGTGATATTTAATTAACTATTACTTTTACTATTTGAACTATAAACAGTGGCCATAATTCTCCTTTACATTATTTATTAAATCTATTATAATTAAAAGAAAATCAAAATCCCTTACGGCCATAGTAAGGAATACTTATAAAAATATTTTACATCCGCTATTGATAGAGAAGCTTTGTTTTTTTAAAGAAGATTCTCCGGATATTGGCCTTTGGGTCAAGGACACAAAGAAATAAAAATCTAAGATGAATACAAGTTCTATTTGCTGTTTAATAAGTTCATAATAATATTTTTTTCTTTTCTTCATAATCTTTCAATCTTCTACAAGTATAACCTATAATTCGGAATAAGTGTTTTATATTGTTTTCTGAATGTATTATGCCGGGAGATGAAAATTAAATATGTGATAGACTCACTGATAGACCACTCATCACTTAAGACGTGATATAGATAGTTGAGGTAGTCGTGACCCAATAGCACAAACGTGTGATTGTAGACGCGACGGATGTAAATTTGATTCCCTCTTTTTTTTATCGGCTTCACTCTGTATCCCGCACACAACAGGGTAGGCAGAGAGCACCTAGTGTTAAGACACTCCGTTCCCCACTTTCTGCCGAATTCTGGTGACATTGCGTGTTGAATAGCAGAACTCAACGCCGCGCTTAACCTCGACACCAGAGCAAGAAATTGAAATATAAATTTAAGTAAATATTTCATCTCCTCGAGTGGGGATCAAACCCACAACCAGTCGGTCGGTTTTACAGTCACACCTCATGCCGCTGCGCCACAACTGGCATTATTCCCTCTTGGGGGAATGAAATGTGACTGTGAAACTGAAAAGACACAACTTTCAAAATATGGAGTTATTGATCGTTCCTGAAACTATGACGATGACTATGATTATTCGTATATATAATAATTATGACGAAATGTAACAATTTTAAAAAATCGCATCGGAAGTTTATGGTCGTGAAAAATATACTCCTACTATGAAGTTAGGAGTGATTGATATAAAGCTAATCTGACAACATTCAGGATTTATAATATGTGCCTCATCTCATGTCTTTGTAGCATGTATAGTTTAAAAAAATGAGTAAAGAATAATAATGTTTTTTTTCTCTATTTTCAAAGTTTTTGATGAATTATAAAAAATATTACTTAGACAACTAAATTAATCATCATGGCTAGTAATGCTAAGGAATTAGTAAATAGCAAATACTTTTTATTTTAATTTGAAATTAACAATTAGTTTATATTGCTCGTTAACGATAATACATGAACTTCAATAACTTAATTTTTAGAATAATGTGACACAATCACAACTATAGAAATAGTCTTAGACAAGAATCTAAAGATAATAACAATGTTTTGGTCTATTTTTAGAAAATTAAGACTAGTACTTTTATAATTATTTTTCTATGGATAAAAAAAGAGTACAACTTTGGGGCTTTACTAAAGTTTAGTGTCAAAATTAGATTTTATAGAAAAAAATATATATTTTTCGTCTTGAATCATACTATTATTTTCTATTAATTAACTTCATAAACGTTTTGTAAATTATTTTTATTTAAATGAAAGTAGCAAGTAGAAACACTTATTAACAAGATCTATTAATGTTTATCGATACAAATAAAAATAAACTATAAAATCAAAACCTAGCTACACTTTGTTTATTATATACTTTGATTATTGTAGACGATATCTAATCTTTATTGATCTCACAATTAAAATTTTAGACAATTTTGGCCGAACTCTCACAATTTGGTCGCGGAGTAAGAAGAAATTCTTACAATGATCTGTCATTGTTTTGCTTTGTCACTCGTTCTTATTTGGTATCTCGTCCACTTGCAATGCAAAAGTAAATTAGCAATGACCCGCCATTGCTCTCTTTTTGTCAGTTGAACTTATATTGCCACGATATGAATTTATTCCATCCGACTATTGTTAGTTGGATAAAAAAAGCAAATCATATACACAGTTTTGCGCTCAGTGTCAATATGCCTAATATTTGAAATACTGATATACTTTAAGCTAGATATTGTTTAAGTAATTATTGATCTGGAAGTGTTCTCTCTCTACCCGAAGGGAAACGATATCAGGGCTAAGCCCTCCAGCCGTTGGTATCCACCTCCGGCTATTAATATAGGCGGGTCCTCAGTGAGCCTTTTAGAGGGCCTGGGTCCTTGCGAACTGTGACGGGGACAGACGGAAGGGGGGAAAGAAGTTAAAAGAAGACCGAGTGAGACCGCTGATTGCCCAGAGGAGGCCCAGCTTAGCCGACTAGTTACTGTGGGGTTATACCGCAGATATAAATTCAATATATATTCTCAAAAAAGCTCGAGGTTCTCTCGAGTTGTTTTAAATGTACAGTTACAATTGCCTCACAAAATATAAGTATATTACAATATTCTGTTTGTTGTTATACTGAACTCTTAATTCAATGTTATACTAAAATACTAAGAGTGACTGACAGATGTACGATATAGACTGGATCCCAGGGCTCCCAGACCTACATCATTTTAGCAAAACTGAAATTTTGGGAATTAATAATCTAATATGTAGTTAAGACAGTATGCGTACTCACTAACTCGAAAGTGGGGCCCTTTCGGAGGTAGCGCCAATTTAAGGTACACGCTCACCTACGTGGGAATTAAAGAAAGAAAACCTACGTGAGAATTAAGGAAAAAAATTAGAAATGCTCGTATTTAAATATTTTAAGAATAATGTAAAAAATATATGTTTATTACTGACAGACCCTTAACGTGGGCCTTTACTTCTGCCAGACGTCCTAAAGATTGTTTAAAACTGGGGCAAGCTACGTTATACTAGCAAGCGTTAATTTTACATTTATAATTTACGGACTATTTTAAGACACCTTATAAGCATCTGATCCGATCCGATCCAGACCAATCCGATGTCTCAAACATCCTCCCAGACAGAGATATACCTTTATTTGACGCTACTTAAGAAAGGACCCCACTTTCAAATTAGTGAGTACGCATACTCTCTTAACTACATATTAGACTAATAGCCCTCAAAATTTCAGCTTTACTAAAATGACGTAGGTGTGGCGGCCCTGAGATCCTGGACTATAACTTTACAAGCAAGGATTGAAAAATTACGAATCCCGAACAAACACTTCAGTTTTACCGTCGGTAAAGTATTGTACCCTCGGTACAAAATTTTACAAGCTTCTTAAAGTACTATGTAAACGTTTTTCACGTTTTTTATATATAAGTAAATATTAAGTCTTAATAGTCTTCTATTAAGTGAATATTAAATATCTTTTCGCGGAATATAAATCAATTATTAATATGATTCTGTTGACAGCATAATAGTGCTACTATAGAACTAAACTACTATAGAAATTTCCCACAAAGGGGATTTAAGCTATCGAATTTATAAAAGGACTGGGTTCGAAAACCTTAGTTTTTTACACGTCATCACTTAGCATATTTATCACTAACAACAGCGGCAACTCCGTTTACGAGGAATAGTATTTCCTTCCTGATTTCGTCATGTTTGTTACTTACAACAATTTTTTCGCCACCGGATCCGATATATAATAGTAAAAAATATAATATAATAATATTTTATATATATGTAAAGATTTAAAAATCAAAGTATTATTAAATTTAAATGGTATATTCCCACTAAATAATAGGAATAAACGCAGTAGAAAGAAAAAACCGGTAAGATGAGAGTCAGACTCGCATATGGAGGATTCTGTACAAATTTATGTCAACGGGATGTAATATATAAAAATAGATAAACTTAAGTTTGGGGCAGTATGCATTCATTTTGGATTAAATGAACTATAATTATAAGTTTGTAAATGAATTTCCATGAAATATCTATTATTAAGCTTTAATTTTCTGTTTTTTTTTCCTTTAAACTGCAAGTTCCTATTTCTTGTCAAATTTCATAATTATAGGTCCACGGAAAGTATCTAAAGATTATGATGACGTGATGACTTTCATACAAATGGCAGCAAAAACGATGCATAAACATTCATATCAATCTTTTGACTGCGGTGAATTTAAAATTAGATTTTTTTATAAGGAACCGTAGACCTGAATATTCAATTTTAATTTCAAATTGATACATTTATGTAGCGTCCTTACGAACCATACAGACACATGGACTGAACAAATGATGCTATAAGAGTTTCTTTTTTCTTTTACGGAACCCTAAAAAGTATAGATATACTAATAATTTGTATAAAATTCTTATAGAATATACATAGAGGAGTCTTGTTTTATAAAAATAACTTTAATTTAAAATATGTTGTTGGTTATATACAAAACGTGTTTGTTCTTTACATGATTTTTTAAAATATAATATGAAATATTTTTCATGTAAATGATTGAAAAAGTAAAACTATCTATTAAAAATTTAATACGGTATGTATTACATAAGGTATATAACGAAACATATGAGAGTTGACTCTTTTCCACTTCAAACTCATATCACCAAGTAAATTCATCACTAAGTTATTCTTATATATGGTCAGAGCTATTATCTTATTATTTATCATACTTGTCTAGTAGTATTTGCGTGTAGACGTGCGCGAACAAACTAAGAGAGAGATGGACAGACAGCCAAATATTCTGTTGATTAGTTTTTTTTTAAGTTCTATTATCGATATCTAATATTAACAGACCAAATATTTGAATATTTTTAATATTTTTAAAATGTTATTCCACATTTAGAAAAAAAACTTATTTAGAAAACGTGTAAAAATATTCTATACGTGTTCTTTATCATCACACAAATTGAAAGCTAAAGATTTAGCCAATTCAATAAAACAGTTGTATAAAATAACTATTATAGAAATTAGCAACTTTGTCGAAATAAGTAGGTACCTACTTTAAATTGATAATAAGTTTTTTTATTTATGAACCAATTGTAATAACAAACCTTAACTTTAAATTGTATGTTAACAAAATCTTGCCAGAATCCATTAACTTCGAAACTGCATTGAAAACGGTTAATCTGATTCTGAGATTAGTGTGAACACAAGCACAGATAAACAGACAAAACATTTAAAAATCATTGTTTTGAGTTCTATTACATTGATAAAGGCGCCCAATAACATTTTTCTTATATATATTTCCCATGTACAGACATCGATTCGTTACGGTTTTATTATATCTGAGTATATAAATGTGATAAGGAATTTAGCTGAAAACTTGTTTTCTAATTTGAATTTTAATCGGTATAAAATGTTAAAATATTACATTATTCCATTTTCTAGTCTCTGTATATAACACTAGCGGCTCGCCCACGGCTTTGCCCGCTTAAAATACTAAATGTACACACAAAATATTTTTACTGTCTTATTATATATAGAGAAGACCGTAAAAATATTTTGCCTGTATTGACACAAATAATATACGTGTAATAAATAATAATTAGCTTTATGTATATTTTATAAATATCAAATATCAACAATGATCGTAGCGCAGCGAGTGAGGCCGGTCGTGGCGCAGCGGCACGAGGTGTGACTGCAAAACCGACTGGTTGTGGGTTCGAATCCCACTCGAGGAGATAAAATATTTACTTAAATTTATATTTCCATTTCTTCGCTCTGGTGTCGAGGTTAAGCGCGGCGTTGAGTTCTGCCACTCAACACGCAATGCCTCCAGAATTCGGCAGAAAGT